>JAFMSR010001359.1:0-29548 GCA_022818135.1 Saxidomus purpurata | reverse complement strand
AAATATTAATTAAACTAAAGGGACTAATGTGAAATAACGTATATGGTATTGATTAACTGGATAAGAAAAAGTGAGAAGTAAAGGAGAGATAAACTAATGAACAGGATGGATTCATTCGGATAGTTGATTGTTTGCAGCAAGCCTGCTACATTCAATTACAGATGCTCATGAAAATCGTAGTACGGATGTAGTTTTGAACAGCTTGAAATATTTTCATATTGATATCATCGCTAAGATTCAGTCAACTTTTAATTCATTTAACGGCTGAACATAAACATACCTTCAAATGCCCTTATGATTACTCAATGCTAATCGTGACGTTACAAAACGACGTCACAACAAATATAGGTAATTGAACTTGCCGTCCGCCATCTTGTTAAAAACACGCAAGACTTTTCCAATGCAGGTTTGTACTTTGAAATGTGAATAAATCATTTTCATATACATTCCTTAACATGTTTCCTCTTTCTTATGACTCCATTCGAAACCCCATTCTTCTTCTTCTCAACCAATGTTCCGTACCAATCATTTTCGTAACCAGAGCCGTAAGTGCGTACCCTAAAAAATTCGAACCATTTTAGCGTGGGGTACAAATAAGGGGTATGCCAAGTGTATAGTACCGGCTTGTCCGTAAATATCAATTTCTGTTTACGGATCATTTACCAATCAAACGGCTGGAAATTTCCTGAAGGGTAATACATTTTTTGTGTCGCCCTTTCGGAAAAAAAGGCGATACATAGGGATCGCTTTGTCCGTCCGTCGGTCCGTCGGTCCGTCCGTCCGTCACACAAACTTAACGTTGGCTATAACTTTGCCATTTCTTAAGATTTCTTCATCAAACTTTACAATTGTATTGCTTAAGACAATAGGGTCATGATGCCACCACATTTTGTAGGTCAAGGTCATATTTGACAGAGTTATGCCCCTTTTTGTACTTGGATTTTGTCATGAAAACTTAACGTTGGCTATAACTTTGCCATTTCTTAAGATTTCTTCATCAAACTTTCAAATTGTATTGCTTATGACATAAGGGTCATGATGCCGCCAAAGTTTGTATGTCAAGGTCATATTTGACAGAGTTATGCCCCTTTTTATACTTATATTTTTGCTATAACTTTGCCATTTCTTAAGATTTCTTTATCAAACTTTCAAATTGTATTTCTTATGTCAAAAGGGTTGTGATGCCGCTAAATTTTGTAGGTCAAGGTCATATTTGACACAGTTATGCCCCTTATTGTACTTAGATTTGTCACGAAAACTTAACGTTGTCTATAACTTTGCCATTTCTTAAGATTTCTTCATCAAACTTTCAAATTGCATTGTTTATGACATAAGGGTCGTGATGCCGCCAAAGTTTGTAGGTCATGGTCATATTTGACAGAGTTATGCCCCTTTATATACTTAGATTTTTGCTATAACTTTGCCATTTCTTAAGATTTCTTTATCAAACTTTTAAATTGTATTGCTTATGTCAAAGGGGTTGTGATGCCGCCAGATTTTGTAGGTCAAGGTCATATTTGACAGAGTTATGCCCCTTTTTACACTTAGATTTTGTCACAAAATTGTTGGTTATTCTGACAAAGCATAAGAGGGCGACACAAGTGTTCTACTGAACACCCATCTACTTTTTATCAATAAACGTTAGTGTTGGTATATAAAGATATGCACCCGTTCCCACCTCCCTTATAGATATATCTATTCGCTAGGAAAAAAATAAGTTAGATGGCACAGTTTGTGAGTGACAATTTGTCCAATGGAGAAATAAGGTATTTGATTAATAATTACTAGGTAAAGAAGACGCTGTTATTATAAGCAAGCCGTTTTATAATTTACTTTCACTTTCTACAGTATATATACTCAAGGACAAAAGTTCTGTACGGAATAATTAAACTAACCAAAAGACTGAAATCGGATATTTTATTCATAATTAGAAAAGCATAATAATTTCATCATTTTCGAATCAATTTACAAATTGCCAATGTTGTTGGCGTCGAATAGAATGTGCGTGGACGTTTAACACACGTGCAAATAGTGTTGTAGGCTCTTTGACCTCCAGTCGACATAAAACGAGCAAATATTAGTATATTGAAAGCTTCGTAATAACAAGCTAACAAATAGCAAAACCCTATGAGAAGATGTTGCGTGCTGGGATGCTGTAGGTAGAGGACCAGGAGCACGATTATTGCTGCAGCGTATTCTGCAGGGCATCTGGGATAAAGAGAATATTCTGGTTGACTGAAAGAATGGTTGTCATTGCAAAGCTGCCCAAGAATCATGACCAGGGAGACTGCATGCAACAATAGAAGTCATCGCACTTTTTTCTCTCAAGGACTGTCTTCTGTTGCAACATACTCCAACTCATTGTAACATCACTGGACAGCATACAGCGCCAGGTACAGATAAGTTTCCGGAAGGGAAGATCATTAATATACCACTTATTTGTTCTCTACGACAGATTCTGGAGCAGTCACAAAGTTGGAACAGCGCACTCTACGTGGTTTTTGTTGACTTTGAGAACGCGTAATTAGTCTACATTGTGACCCACTTTGAGAGATCGTACGTCAAAACAGAGTGTAACGCAGGGAAGACAGTAAGTTCTACTGTTGACACTTAACTCAGTGCTAAAGGATCTTGACTATACAGGTCTTGAGAAAGAACACCACCAGCAGCAACCCAGTCACCACGGACAGTGACTGTGACGAAGAGATGAACACCCGGATAATCAACGCCAACAAAGCCTTAGCCAAATGGGGAACCACATTACTAGGCACAAGCACAATGATCAAGATCTTCAAGAGAAAAGTAATCAGTATCCTCTTATATTAGTACCATCGCCATTAAAATGAAACAAGAAATTTTCCAGAACAAGTGCCCAACACCAACACAAATGAATAATAACGAGACGAGAAAGAGATTGGTACTATTGCTGAAACCATCCAAGAACGATGCTGGCGCTGGCTGGCACACATTTGTCGCATGCAACCAAACTCGCCACCTAAGGTAACTCTACAATTTGCACCACAGAGGCCGACAAAAAGAGACATGGAGGCGGGCCTTCGATAAGGGGCCCCAAGAACAAAGGACACATGCTAGAGACGACCCTCGTGTATCAGCTGACAGAGGCAGATGGACGTCTTTTGTAGTCGCGTCATGCACCAGACAGCATAGAGAGGATTATGTGAGTGGGTGACTTTGCTCTTTGATGTTGGTTTTTTGGTATTTGTGTACCCAGAATGACAGTAAATCGAACAACAAGCTCTTAAACCTAGTGCTATTAAAATGTATTACACATATAACCCCATCCCTTTCATACAACTACTTTTTGGCCTTTTTCGACTTTGTAGTCTTTTGAGAAACAGCTTGCTCCATGACTATACCGATGTACATTGAATTATACGAAGATATTGTTATGTTATTTTCCCATTGTTATGCTTAATTTCTAATAGATTTCAAAATGAATATTTTAGATACAATATTGACTCGTAACTGAGTATGCCTTTTAGTTATACAAATTATCTTAACGCTCAAACACTCCAGGACCAACTATTAAGTATGAAAAACGTTAAGATGCTTTATTTGAAACGCATGAATACCATACACTTGTAGTGATGTTTTTAAATCACCCGGTTATTAGTGACAATCCGAAAACTACTACACTTAAAATTTTGTTTCATAATAATCTTATAGTAATTTGTATTTATTCATATTTTTAAAAACACATTGAGATGATACATTTAATTATACGATGACTTTACAACCATGTATTTAGATTGGTAATCGAATAATTGTGGAATTGAAATGAAATTCAATGTCATTGTCGTTTGCATTTTATAACACTACTGACTAATGATGGACTTGTAAGTAAGTGTCCAACCGTGTAATCAATACTGATTAATTGTAAACAGAAAAGAAATACATCTTAAACAAGAATATTGTTCAGCCTTTAGGTCTTTAATTTTATACATTAAAACAAGATCATTACGCAATTACCTATTTTTCTATGTACAGTACATAATTTCATTGTCAAAAACTGGTAACGTAAACTACAAAAACTATTTTAATGTTCAGGAATTACAATACAACATTACAGGTTTCGTAGGTATATATTAATATGCCTACAAATAACTCTACATCAATTGTTCTCTGTCAGGGGAATTATATGTATATATATTTATATCGCATATAGGTAACGTAGGGAAAAAGCGCGTTACAGACGTTTGCCCCAACGACCAGTGTGTAGACAAATGGATTTGATAGGTCTTTCACTATACTTTAAGAAAATCATACTGTAGAAAATTCCAACGGTGGGGGGAGTGGGGGTTACAGCAGCCCACAGTCTATTGGTATTGAAGTGGACCATATTGGTATTGAAGGCCAGAATCTCTGTAAAATACTTAACAGTGCTTTGTGGTCTTGGTCCCCCTGCTATAACTGCTGGTACTCTTGATATTGTTGTGGCTGTATCTGGTGGGATAGTGTAGCGGCCACGACTGTATAGCCCCCATCTGGAATATGTGCTGAATAATTCCACTCTGGCATCTGTGCTTTATTTGGGGCCAACGACCATATCTGAGAAGTCGTTTTCAATAATGTTGACAGTACGCTGTAAACGGTAGGAATTAACTGAGTTTTGACCACTCTTCTAAACAACTAAGACTTTTTCCTAGAAAATATCGTTCAAAAACGTCATCAAAGTGATATGATGACGTCATCAAAGTACAAAAAGACGTGTTGATGTTGTCTTTGTTGTTGTTTTTACAAATGACATGAAATGACGTCATCTAAGTGATATGATGACGCCATCAAAGTGAAAAAACCTTGTCATTTTCTCCCGTGTTGTTGTCGCTTCTGGTGAATTTATTCATACTTCGTTGAACCCCTAACTGGGATATAAAAGCCAGAAGATGGCGCTGGGGCAGGTTTCTATGTAAAATGTACATGGTAAACATCAGAGAACCCTTTTATAAAACCCTGAAAGAATTACAGAAGTAAATAATTTCAAAATTTGCACAGTGTATTTTGTAATATTCTTTTTCTATTGGTGCATTTTTTTTGTCAATAAAAGTCAAACAAGTATACTTTCCAAAAAAATTTAAACCCAACTGTCAAAAATTTGAATTTCCCGGGAGGAGTTTAGAGGTCATAAGAGAGGAATGTAAACATTACTAACACGTGGTTCTGTTTATCATCAAAAATGCATGCAGTAGCAGACGAGAATTAGCTGAAAAAGCGTAAGGAGAGTCAAAAAAACTACCTCTTGTTAGAAATTATTTAGCTGTTATCACCTTTTTGTTTATGAAACTGATTAGAAATTATTAGAATAAATTAACAAGTGAAAAACTTTTTATCTGACACATAACTAGCATACTACCCAATCCTTTGGGGTTTTTTTCCTGATAAATACATACCTCTTTTCCTCACCACATGCATTATTTTCTGATTCTAACTTTTCAAAGTATAAAACCTGGTAACAAAATGTATGCCAGTTAAAAGTGTCCCAAGTTATCAGTGAAATTGATGCCATGAATGTGTATTGTTTCGACAGTCCTCCTTAATTGCCTATAATTATTATCTCAACCTTGTTGATAATTAAACTGAATTGATTTGGTGATAAAACAGGGCTGCAACATTCCACACAATTTTTAGTTTGTGCCTTGTCACTGTGTTCAACATAGCTGGTCTAGTGTGTGTTGGTAGTGTATGTGTGTGTGTGTACATGATTTTGTGTGTGTGTGTGTGTGTGTGTGTATGTGTGTGTGTGTGTGTGTGTGTGTGTGTGTGTGTGTGTTTGGTGGTGTGCACTTCTGGGTGCTGTGGGGCTCGTTTTGGGGAGGCTGCGTTTTTGGTACGTGGCATTCCCTGTTTGATATTATTTTATTTATTTTTTTTATTTTTTTTTGCACTGTCTTTCGGATTTAAGAAAACATCATAATATTAAAACAGTCATGGAAAGCGACAATAGCTAACTCTGCCAATTTCAGTTGAAAAGTGACAGAGCTGTTGAAATTCTAACTGATTTTTAAAAAAGATTTCCAGTTTATAATGAAGCAGGAAAATATACATACTGTATAGAAACTCGTATGTCTTTCAGCAATGATCTATTACTGCAGTGTGTAGACAAGATAATTTCATGTGGTTATTTCACTTACAAATTAAAGATTGACTTAGCACTACTAGACTGGAATGTAAATATAAACAGGGACTTTACATCTGAAATAATGATTAGCTATACAAGAAATCCAGAAATGACATACAAAATACCTGTTAAAAAACACAAACTATTTCATTATATAGAAACAATTTGAAATAAATGGAAGGTTATACAATGCATAGCATGGCAAGTAAATTTTATCCTTTGCTCTACTGTAGAGTTTGTTTACTTCAGTTATATTTAGCACAGGTACAGCATCCCTCTGCATGAGTGATAGTTTGCTATCTGATAAACACGCCTACCAAATTATCCCTACCAGGGCAGGGATTTTTGCGGCTTTAAGCTGAACAAGAGAGAAAATGCAATTAATGCGACATACGATTTCGAGAAAACAGAAGGTACAAAGACGATTGTTGGCAATGGGGAGGCAGAGATATGACCTAGTAAAGCCGGAGGGACCAGTGGCAGTGCTGGAGCAGCAGCCCGAAGATGCACGAGAAGATGGTCGCCAGCAGCCAGAAGAAGAGGCAGAGGTAGAAGTCCCGTCGTTGTGTATACCACCACAGTTGCGATCAGAAGTGGTGCCACCGGCCCAATGAGGAGGGGCTGGCAGCCCTCTTTGGCAAACCCATTGTCATCTCAGACGAGGAGGACTGGAGCCTAGAGGCGGATGATCCAGCCTTCTCCTTCAGGACAGGATCCCTTGTCCGAAGGCTGGCTCATCGTGAGAGGCAATACTACCCATGTACGGATAAACAGTGTGAAAATTAATAGCAAACTACGCCATACAGGAAACCAACGGCTCATTTGAAAGCCACCCAACGGCTCTTTTCACCCACTTTCTGAAATACATTCTTAAAGTTTTGTCCAAAATGAAATGAATATAGGCCAAAAAGTCTGTATCATTTTTCTTTAAAAATATTTTTTTAATAATTTCAGATCCCATTATAAAATATTATAAAAAGCGTTAATATTATTATAAATATCATAAAATACTATAGATCATAACAATTCAAGGCCTGCTCATAATTGGGTTAGCATGTATCATAGCTTCCATGTAAGACGAGTTAGTATGGTGATTTAGACAGCATCAGCTAGGAAGAGAGGCAGAACAAGTACTGAAACAAGTGGGTGAACAGCTAAGACGTGCAAGAGAGTTACAGTGGCGCCTGCGTGTAGGTTCCCCGTGTTTGCGTGAAAAAGCGTGTTGCACGCGTGTCGGACACGATCGTGTTGCGCGGTATGTCACTGCGCATGCCCAGCGTGCAGCGT
Organism: Saxidomus purpurata; assembly: GCA_022818135.1. Lineage (NCBI taxonomy): Eukaryota > Metazoa > Mollusca > Bivalvia > Venerida > Veneridae > Saxidomus > Saxidomus purpurata. Next base: position 22,125 of record JAFMSR010001359.1, on the reverse strand, counting down.
GCAGCGTGTAGAACCGTGCAATTGCTAGTGCGCATGCCCAGCGTGCAGCGTATTGGAAACCGTGCAATTGCTAGTGCGCATGCCCAACGTGTGGTCGCTAAACGTGAAACGTGCAAGCGCATTTATCATTGGGCTACATGTCTTGATCTGGATAACACCTGGTCAATTTCAGCATATTTCAATCAATCACCTGTATTTTTCGCCAATAGTCATACTTTTCCTATCATCCAATTAACCTCGCCGATGATAAAGGAAGTCGGTAATCGGCATGTTTAGATTTTATCCAGAGAAGTATGGAAAATAGACAATTTTATTAAAATGAAAACATCAGCCCAGATACTAGTTACATACGCAAGACAAAGCCTCTGTGCCGAGCTGATACTGTTGTTCAGTGGTAAGTTACATTATGTGACGGGAGATATTTACGTAGGCACTGAGAGGACATGCACTTCTCTTTTTATGTCATTCCAGCCTTATCTCACTATTTCCACTACGAAGACAGACCGATTTGACAGGTTGACATGACAGTAATAAAATATTAGATCTGTGAAATGGGTCACATTGAAACACCAAATTAATTTAGTATTGCCGTTCCCACTACTGCTACTGGCATGAGACCAGTTTCCAACTACCCGTTATCATAGCTTTCCAGTAGATACTTACTGGAGAGAACGACTTAGTATGTCGTGGTAACGAATTACTAAGTGGTGGGCAAACATCAATAAAAGAGAATTTAATGTTACTTTTGCAATTTTTTGTTTAGTGGCTTGACTTCAGCAGCAGCCCACATTTTTATTTTTGAATGACATTAATTTTTTATATCTTTTATTCTTTCGCACAATACTTTAATAGGACTCCAGTACTGGCAAACATATTTTATATTCCGATGATACACAGTGTCGGACCACTAAGAAGTAACCTTGGACACTTCACAGTAACAAGGGGAGCGGTGGTGTAGAGGTTAAGGTGTCACCCACTCATCCCAGAGGTTGTGGGTTCGAGAGCCACATTTGGGTCACAACCGTACCTCCTAATATGGCACCAAGTACTGGTTTTTCCAGGAAGCGGACTCAAGAGTGACTCGATAAGCTGCAAGCTTTCTTCACAATCGAGCTAAAATAGATTGGTATAACTTAACTAAACTGTAACAACCCAAACCGTTGTATCTATTTTAAAGTATGTACGTAATTAGAGTTTTATCGTTGGTACTAGATAATCCATATGACCAACGCCCCCAGAAGATGTTAGTTATTTTCAGTTTTCGGAGGATAGTGCAAGATACAGGAAGCATCCCAATTCCAGGGACACTAGGTTCTTTTACATGCCAGGTGTATTGCGCCCATACATAATGGGACCTCGGTTTTAAGTAGCATCTGAAAGACTGTTTCGGTAGTAATTTTAGTTGGTCGGCCCCGGGAATCAAACCCATAACCCTGAGATTACAAGTATCATGCTCTACCTTTTGAGCTAACCAGGCTTACGTTTCTATTAGCCTTTCAAATTCCAAATTTCAATATTTACGGTGAATTAATCAAATACATGTAGCTATAATGTTCTCCTGCAATGGATTAAGTAACATGTTTTGATAAGAGAATACAGTTTAGTTTAAACATATTTTATTGCTGAATATACATGTATATACACATGATTGTATAATTGAACAATAAGGACATTTTTACTACATAAAATCAGCAAAAGGGTTGGACCACAAGTTCTTCCAACATTAGTAAACGGCCCTTCCCTTAAGGAGGTTATTTATAAGATTGTCAAATAAACTCTACAACTGAAACATGTTTACAAGTACAACAACACATATAATATAAAAGCATCAAGATGGCTTGTAACTTTTTATGTTTATATGTGTTTGAAAATTGCACTTGGTTGTAGTTTGATGAAAAAGTAAATAGGGTTTGTTTAGTGAGGATCGGTAATGAAGATGAAAAAGGGAGGAGTCTACGGTTTAAACGAAACAGTTACTTAAATCGTTTTGACGTTGAAATAAATGTTTGCACAGAATGAGCTATCAAGCTGTTTGTGTACTCTAAGTGTATATCAGATCCAAAAAGAAGTACGTTTATATTTATTGGAAGTTTTGATATTTAAGACATTGGAAAAAATAGTGCTCGACATTCTCGACAGGTGATCCACATTCACATTGAGGATGGGGTTTTAGGTGATTACTAAACAAGTCATTATTTAGTCGCTGCATTTGTTTCTTAGTTTAGCATGAATAATAGATGGTTGTCTATTTCCGATTAAATAATGTTTAGGAACAATGGGTGCTTTGTATATGTTTTTCAGTTTAAACTTAAAAATATTTAAGGAACCGGAATTTCTAATATCAGAGTCAAGTTGATTCCATAATTGAGTAGATGACGGAATAAATGAATTGCTAAATAACTGTGTTCTTCTAGTCAGTGTTGCATATTTATCACTATTTCTAAATGGATAATTACTTGTTTCATTTACCAGTGGAGGAAATATGTCACTGAAGTATGCAGGAAGTATATTATTTCTAGCTCTGAAAACTGTTACACGTTTTGAATTATTCTTCTATCTGCAAGGGAAACCCAGCCAATTTCTTTTAAGAGATTTTCAATTGATACCGATCTTGTTAGACCTGTAACAACTCGTGCGGCTTCATACTGCAGTTGTTCAATTGAGCGTGTTTGTTGTATTGTGCATCCATCCCAAACAATTGACGCATATTCTCAAATAGGTCTCATGTACGAAATGTATATTTGGTTTAAAGTTGATCTCTTAAGTTTATATTTTAAAGCTCGCATTGAATTAAGAATTTTACAAGCTGATTTTTGCATATTATTGATATGTTCTTGCAATTTCAAATCTGATGATAATGTTAAACCTAAGTGCTTATGACTCTTAACAAAATCTAGTTGAACACCATTGAATTGTAATGTCGGCTTGTCTGTCATATTGTTGGAAAAAAACATTACTTCCGTTTTGTTAGGATTGAACTTTACTAGCAACTGTTTCGACCACTCATTAATTTTGAAAAGATCATGGTTTAGTACATTTTTAATGACATGGATGTCTTGTGAAATTGCAGCTAATGAGCTATCATCCGCAAAGAGTCTGGTTGTACTACAGTGGCGCCTGCGTGTAGGTTCCCCGTGTTTGCGTGAAAAAGCGTGTCGGACACGATCGTGTTGCACGGTATGTTACTGCGCATGCCCAGCGTGCAGCGTGCAGCGTGTAGAACCGTGCAATTGCTAGTGCGCATGCCCAGCGTGCAGCGCATAGGAAACCGTGCAATTGCTAGTGCGCATGCCCAACGTGTAGTCGCTGAGCGTGAAACGTGCAAGCGCATTTATCATTGTGCTACATGTATGTCTTGCTCTGGATAACACCTGGTCAATTCTAGCATATTTCAATCAATCACCTGCATTTTTCGCCAATAGTACTTTTCCTATCATCCAATTAACCTCGCTGATGCTGAAGGAAGGCGATAATCGGCATGTTTAGATTTTATCCAAAGAAGTATGGAAAGTATCCAATTTTATTAAAATGAAAACATCAGCACAGATACTAGTTATTATACGCAAGACAAAGCCTCTGTGCCGAGCTGATACTGTTGTTCAGTGGTAAGTTACATTATGTGACAGGAGATATTTACGGTGGCACTGAGGTGACAACTGACATGCACTTCTCTTTTTTTTATGTCGTTCCCTAATCTCACTATTTCGACTACGAAGACAGACCGATTTTACAGGTTGATATGACAGTAATAAAATATTAGATCTGTGAAATGGGTCACACTGAAACGCCAAATTAATTAGTCTTGTCGTTCCCACTACTGGTATGAGACCAGTTCCAACTACCCGTTATCACAGATACTTACTGGAGGCAAGGTCTTTCAAATAGTACTATTTGAAAGACCTTGCTGGAGGGAACGACTTAGTATGTCGTGGTAACGAGTTACTAAATCAAAAAAGTGGTGGGCATGACATCAATAAAAGAGAAGTTGACGTTACTTTTGCAATATTTTGTTTAGTGGCTTGACTTAGTAGCAGCAGCCCACATTTTTATTTTTGAATGACATTGATTTTTGATATTTTTTATTCTTTCACACAATACTTTAATAGGACTCCAGTACTGGCAAACTTATATTTTATATTCCGATGATAAACAGTGTCAGACCACTAAGAAGTAACCTTGGACACTTCACATTAAAAAGGGGAGCGGTGGTGTAGAGGTTAAGGTGTCACCCATTCATCCCAGAGGTTGGGGGAATTTGAGCCCCATTTGGGTCACAACCGTACCTCCTCATATGGCACCAAGTACTGGTTTTTCCAGGAAGCAGACTCAAGAGTGACTCGATAACCTGCAAAATTTCGTCACAATCGAGCTAAAATAAATTAGTATATAACTTAACTAAACTGTAACGATCCAAGCCCTTGTATCTATTTTAAAGTATGTACGTAATCAAAGTTTTATCGTTGGTACTGGATAATCCATATGACCAACGCCCCAAGATGTTAGTTATTTTCAGTTTTCGGAGGATAGTGCAAGATACAGGAAGCATCCCAATTCCAGAGACACTAAGTTCTTTTACATACCAGGGGTATTGCGCTCATACATAATGGGACCTCGGTTTTCAGTAGCATCTGAAAAACTGTTTCGGTAGTAATTTTTGTTGGTCAGCCCCGGGAATCAAACCCACAACCCTGAGATTACAAGTCTCGTGCTCTACCTATTGAGCTAACCAGGCTTACGTTTCTATTAGCCTTTCAAATTCTCAATTTCAATCGTTACGGTGAATTAGTCAAATATATGTAGCTATAATGCCCTCCTGCAATGGATTAAGGATTAACATGTTTTGATAAGAGACAACACTGTGTGCATAACTGACAGGTCAGCCCTTTTTTAACAAGGACAATTTAAAGTACCAGCTGAACCAAAAACATATCTGCGGGCCGAGCTAGGGGCTGCAGCCTTAAAGCCCAGCCCTGAATCCGCGGTTAGGTTTCCCATATGACCAGCACCCCCTGACGATGGTTAGTTATTTTAGGTTTCGGAGGATCCCAATTCCAGAGACACCCCTGGTTCTTATACATGTCAGGTGTATAGCACTCATACATGGGACCTTGTATTTTAAGTTTTATCTGGAAGACTGTGAGTAATTTTAGTTGGTCAGCAACAGGAATCAAACCTGCAACCCAGATATTACAAGTATCATTCACTACTGATTGAGCTAACAGGGCTAACTTTTGAAACTATTTCAATGGCTATGTCCATCTAAAATATTTTTGACTATTTTATTGTCTTTTATTCTTTGAGAACACAGTTTACACATCTGACAGGTTACTCCTCAGTCCTGAAGACAACATATACTCATAAAATGTGCTGTATACCCATCACTTGGGAAATAATCAAACCTCTTCTGTGTCAAAGGTCGTCACATGTTGTAAGATGCGGCCTTACCAGGATAATCCGGTAAACTTGTACCTAAGTGACTCCAATTATGTTGCAACAATATACTGGTAGTTTGTAAAACAGGGCTGGGCTAATGTGTACCACAGTTCAAAATTCCTGCACCGCGAGTAAAATGAACTACTCATTTTACACTTTGTTAATTTAATTTAGATTGACACGTCTCGACAAAAATAGCACATTACATTATAAGTTATTAAGGTCACTGCCACCAAGTCTTGTCGGCCAGTCTGGTGTATAAAAAAATGCCGCCTGGTTATATAAAAGATTTTGTTTATAGCAATAAAAACAATTATTGCTTTATATAATAAGTCACCTGTGCAATAAAAGAATAAGGAAACTGTCTGAACTATTATTGCTATTAGTTTCCTTAATGTACAGTGATAGCCATTAGTGAAATGCATCAATAGTTTGCCGGTTTCATGTCATAGCTTACACTTTAAAATGCAATTTTTTTAAGAGATTAACCAACATTAAGGATCTTGTGATGAATGGTGTAAGGTATTCACTGTCGGCATGATCAAGTGCATAAATCTCTACTTACAAACTGCTAATTTTCATCCTATCTTAATTTCAGGAAAGAAAGATATTTGTCCAACATGGTGATTGATCCAATCAGAAACTGCTAGTCATTTTCCCAGTGCTCAGATGTACTAGCTATTGTCCATAGTGCCACAGTCAGCAGATTTGTCAAGAAAACAAGTGATCAAATTTGTGTCAGACACTGTCTAAATAACTTTGTAGTTAAAGCCTTGATCAAATAAAGATAAGAAAGTTCAGTGTTAACATTTAGAAATCTACTGTGAATTTGAGTGGTTGCTGAAGAATCCTTTGGTCATAGAACAAAGACTTCCAATGCACAAAATATTTCTTAAATAATTTAAAACTGTGCATAAGTATGGACTACTCATTTTATATGCACTTTGCAGCATTCTCATTTTTTTGCTCACTTAATGTAATCGAAAGCAGGATATACAGAATGAACTGCAGTGTATATCATGTACTGGTATATATTATGAATACTACCTGGATTTTTTAATCATTTTGTTAAAGTTGCCACTTGCCAGTCCTGAGACGTTCCTTTTAAAAACAGGCTGGCAGAGCAGGTAGGAGTTTGGAAAGAGTTGACCATTTCCTGCTTATACTAGTAAAAGAGCAATAATTCTGACCATGAGCTGAATAACTACACAGTGACACTGAATACACCAAGAGTTTTGCCATGCAGTTTTCCTAGAAAACAATCACAGTATATATTTTGATGTCTTTGGTGATGTAGTATTTGTGTGCGACTGGGTGGCAGAAGACCATAGATCAATCTAGTTAGTCGTGTTCCGGCAACTTTTGCATAAGAAGCGTGGCGGACTCAGACAATGAATAAGATGGAGTTAGATAGAGACTACAGCTTTGGAGCATTGAATATACTTTACTGAAATAAAGAAGTTGCCTAATAAATATTTCTAGTTTGAGTGAGGAAATATGAAACATCTCATGATTAAAATGATGATGAAAAGAATATTCTATCGGTGTGAGTGCTGGTCAGAACACACACGAACAGTCATCAGGAGTAGATGATATTTATTGCAAGAACTTGTTCCACTGAATCAGAGTGAATTATATAAGTTTTAACTAAATTATGTTCTTAATCCATCAGTACTGATGCTTTATTTAATTGGGTGTACACTTCATATTTCAAAATACAACTTTAGTACAAGCCTTGAAGTTGACACAACAATCAATCAGTAATCAATACCATATACGTTATTTCACATTAGTCCCTTTAGTTTAATTAATATTTTTCTAATGGAAAAAAAAAATAAAAACAAAAATAATATCAAACAGGGAATGCCACGTACCAAAAACGCAGCCTCCCCAAAACGAGCCCCACAGCACCCACACACACACACACACACACACACACACACACACACACACACACACACACACACACACACACACACACACACACACACACACACACACACACACACACACACACACACACACACACACACACACACACACACACACACACACACACACACACACACACACACACACACACACACACACACACACACACACACACACACACACACACACACACACACACACACACACACACACACACACACACACACACACACACACACACACACACACACACACACACACACACACACACACACACACACACACACACACAACAACACACACTAGCATACAAAGCAAACACACGCGGACAAAACGAACAATTAAAGGAACACAGTGGGGCACCGCCTTGGAACGGTCAGTGGCAAAAACACCACTGGGAAGTCATGTTTAAAGTCCCAGGATCACATTTACAAGTAGCTTTCATTTTATCAAGAAAGATGTCTTGCTGACAGAAAAGACCTTTATTTGTGCCAAAACCATTCCAAACTTTGCTTTTTAAATCGATAAGTACATATCAGAAACATAGTGCAGAATTTTGTTTCAATGCTTATGCAAATGGCAACTCTTTTTCTGAAAGAAAAAACTTGAATACAAAAGAAAGGCATAATTATGTCAACGTCATTGTTTTAGAGTGAATAGAACATGATTCTATCATTATACTATCAATAAATTTATGTGACTGTATCAGTACATTTTAAGTGATCTTGGGGCTTTAATATTTATACAGAAATTACATATCCTTTGAACGCCTATAACATAATAAACCGTATACGCGGGTTAAGACAGGTTTGGCCTTCCATATAAGTGACAGTTACCGTATGGAACACGTTTTGTCTGTATGAATGTAAAGGTTATGCCGACAAACCCTGAATGTTGAAATCTCAGACGTCCGAGGCAAATGCTGACACTTTAAGACAACCTTGAAAATGACCTTGGACACAATTTTACCAGCTTTGAAAATTTTCATTTTACCAATGCTCCCTGTGGGATAGTGTTATGAGCGCGTGCAAATATTTTTTTCATAGACATAAAGCAGACATGTCGTACTCAAACCTAGGTATATTGACATCTTATGAGAACGCTTAAAATTGACCTCTCGTTAGCAATAAAAAAAGCAGGTTAGCAGACAGGATGATCCCTGCGCGTGACCTCTGTAGGTGGGCCAATGGAAATTTTACTTTCATATTACAGCTCAATCTATTTGCTGACGTATACAACACGCGCAGTAAACCGAAAGTAGCATAACGTGATGTACAGTGTTTACAAAATCACATGCATGTCTGTCGAGTTTGTAACAAAATATGCCGGTGTGCAAAGGTTATGGGTACAGTCCATTGTATTAATTTATCAGAGCATTCATTGCAAATGGTAGTCTTCTTTCAAATTTACAAAATGTCCATTACATAAAGTTAGTAAGAGACAATATCATGGCTATTTTCCTTTTCTTTTTACCCATTAGGGCATAGAATACACATTAATTGGCATGGACCGCCACCTCTAAGCACCATAGTGTACAGAGGATTGAATTGGATAATACAGTGGGATATTTTCTAAGTGCCTAGCCTCAAAAGATGTGCAGGGGGGATTTGCCCTATCTCTGGCTTAAAGTTTTTTGCAGTGGAAAAATATCACTTCAAATCAATTAGTGTGATGTTAATAAAAATATTTAGAAAACAAGTCGTTAAAGCTGTCATTAGAAAGTAACAAATGCCCTAAAAGTAGTGTCTCCCAGTCTGTGACCTGACCCATCAAGATGTGGACCAAACTTCCAAAGTTCCTTCGGGAGCACTGAAATACATGTCGCAAAATCCCTTTTATTCATCACTGCGACAAGTACATGTATGTGGGATGCAAAATATTTTTGAGCCCTGGACCAAAGTCTATGAATAGTTTCGTGAAAACGAGTCAAATTGTAAACTAGAGCTTTCACTAAATGTGATTAATACCCCCAAAAGACTGCTTTATAAACTGAGGAATTTCGTAGTCACAGAATACCTTGCAAACAAACTAAAAGAGATATTGTTCTTGTCAAAAAAGAGTTATGATTCTTGTACACTGCACTTCCTTTCTATGTGCTTGACCATTGTATGGAATCGTATTGAATTCAAACCAATAGTTTTCGAATAATGCTCCAGACAATAAATTCAAATACAAAGGGCAATAACGCTGAAATGAGTTTAAATACAGTTATTGTAGTTTTGCACTGCACTTCCTCTCATTATGCTTGACCTTTGTATGAAGTTGTATTGAATTCCAACCAGTAGTTTTCAAGTTATGCTCCAGACAAGCAAAAGTATCAAAGGGCAATAACTCTGTAATTAGTCAATATGGAGTTTTGGTCCCTGTACACTGCACTTCCTCTCATTGAGCTTGACCATTGAATGAAGTTGTATTGAATTCCAACTAGTACTTTTCGAATTATGTTCTAGACAAGGAAAAGTAACAAAGGGCAATAACTTTGTAATGAGTCAAAGTAGAGTTATGGTTCCTATGCACTGCACAACCTCTCAATGTACTTGACCATTGTATGAAGTTGTATTGAATTCCAACCAGTAGTTTTCAAGTTATGCTTCGGACAAGGAAAAGTAACAAAGGACAATAACTCTGTAAATACTCAAGATAGAGTTATGGTTCTTGTACACTGCACTTCCTCTGACTGTGCTTAATCATTGTATGAAATTGTATTGAATTCCAACCAGTAGTTTTCACGTTACGCTCCGGACAAGGAAAAGTAATAAAGGGCAATAACTCTGTTATTAGTCAAGATGGAGTTATGGTTCTTGTGCACTGCACTTCCTCTCAATGTGCTTGACCATTGTATGAAGTTGTATTGAATTCCAACCAGTAGTTTTCAAGTTATGCTCCGGAAAGGAAAAGTAACAAAGGGAAATAACTCTGTAATTATTCAAGATGGGGTTATAATTCTTGTGCACTGCACTTCCTCTCAATGTGCTTGACCATTGTATGAAGTTGTATTGAATTCCAACTAGCAGTTTTCAAGTTATGCTCCGGACAAGGAAAATGCAACAGACCGCCCGACCGACTACCGGGTGACTCCTGTATACCCCCTAAACTTTGTTTCAGGGGTATAATTAGTGCTTACAACTGAATATAGTCAATGAAAATAACAGGTGTTATATTTATGTAATATAATTTAATGTATTTAATTCATATAAGTAATATTGATACTGAACAAAATGTACTGTTCTAAACTTGTAATTTACACAAAAGTGAATTGTCAATTTCCTTTTATATAAATATAGGTTGGGAAGCACCTGTCTGAAAATCACCATAACCAGTCAGGGTTGTAACTTGTTTGCTATTTTGAAAATAACTTCTACCAGTTATATTTATCTTTTACTCATCACTCACTAAAATAACTTCTGCCACGACAAAACCTTCTGAAGTAGGACATTCTTCAGGTCATCTCTAATACAAGTTTGCCAATAAATCCATTGTGTCTAACTGAAGTCATTACTGTCGGCTATAAAGAAAGAACTTGCATTTCTCTCTCGTATCTAAAGGTATTTGCATTATTATAAGACTGAGGTAATCTGCTTGTAATGAAGAAATTCAGGAAAAACTGAAATGTTGAATTGTTACCTGTACAAGTTGTTATCAGAAAGTCCCAATGACCCATTAGTTTGGTCACCTCAACTTTCAAGGGAGTTATTTCTTTCAGCAAAGGGAAGCAATTTTATTGACAAAATGTTTCAATTATCACTTACTGTAGTTATTTTCAAAATAACTTAAACAAGTTACAACTTACACCACTGGTTGGAAACAACAAAAAATATTTCAGCTCTTCAGAGGGTTTACTTCCTTTTACACTGAAAACCAACAGTAAAATTAATACTGTGCCGTACTGTACAGACAAAATTTTGGTAACGGCTTGCCGTGAACTGCAAAAGTAAAAGAAACCGCAGTGTATCATGAACCGCGATGAAACATAACACCTCTAATACTGACATAAAAAAACACTGTTCAGGATACATCCTTAACAATGCAGACTGACAGAAGTTTCATATGGATTTCACCACCACAGTTTGCAGTATGGCACATATTTTCATAAATATCAGCCTCTTTGCTTTCATGTGTTTCCATTCATTCAATCCCATTTCTTTGATCACTTTGATCAAGGTAATTTTTCCCCATCTTTGTGCTCTAAGATAATCATAATGTGCAGCTGAATTCATCTGTTGTTATTTAGGTGGCCTTTCACAATCATTCTCTAGTGTGACTATCCGTTCATGACCTCCAACAATATACCTTTTACACCATTTTACTGTTTATTTTATTTCAACACAAAAAGTTATAATATATTGACTACTTATTTTCATACACTCGAGCACATCATGTGACTAAAAATATTTTAGTTGCTCAAACGCTACTGACTTTACAGTATTACAATGGCATGTAATTTTCACATACATGTCATTTCTCTTTTAACCAATTTGCCTTCTGTTTATCTGTACCTATCAAAGGATGCAATCTTTGCTGGAAGTTAATCACGAAAGGCTCCATTATGTTTCTCAAAAATATATCCAGTCAATACATCAGCAATGGTGTGATTTGTAGAAAAAAGAATTATCTGATGAAAGTAATTGTTCATGTTAACATACCGTATAATATGTAACTACATGTATTTTCAAAATCTTGAGCAATCTGAAGGCCCTAATACATCTTTAAGTGTGATTTAATTAGTTGGAACAAACATCTTATGGAAAATTGTTAATTCTTTTCACTAAAATTACTTGAAAGTATGTAGTTGTTTCACAATTGAAATGGCAATCAAATTACAAAACAGTAAGAATTCTTCAATTTGTTTGAAATTTGATTATCAAAAGTGACCTTATTTAGAGGGGGTGTTTTCTTTCTCATGGAAGGCCGCAGCTTATTCCTTTTTGTTGTACATTGCCGTCTGTGACACAGGAATGCCAAGCTTGTGACACATATCTATGGTCTGAAAACAAAAATGAAAAAAATATTAATCATTTCATACATATTTATAATCACTGTCATAGAACACATTCAACAAAGCTTTGAGTAGGCTAAAGAGTAATTAACAAATAAACTTGTATCCCAGTCTACCTAAATCAATGAAGGTTTGACATTTTCTCTCTACACTGTCTATATTATAGGCTTTATACTATTTCAGTCATGATAATTAACTAAATTAGATAATGATTTTAATAACTACTAATATAAACAGTTACACCCCTAACGACAAGTGAACTTTTCAAGAACAACGTAATCCCTATAATTGTCTTAATGGTTAAGTTTCTAACTCATTTCTTACAGAGAAAATCAAATGGAAAAGATTGAATCAGTCATACAGTAAGGGTTAAAGTACTTTTTTTTAAATTTTGTTCTAAAGCCAAATTGAACATCAACATTTAATGATTTTGTATGTGTCAGTATCTAAGTCATTGATATAACTTTTGATGACAGTAATACAATCTTGGATACAAAAGATCAGTATATCAGAAACCATTCAATAACAATATCTCATAATTATGATGTACACATATACAAACTTAGTGACCCAAGCCAATCAGTGTAGTGTTTTATATCCCTAGTAAATTGCCAAGGGCAATACTGTCCTGTTAAAAAATGTAGCTTATGAAAACATTGCATAATATTGCATAATATTATGTAATGTGACCACATGGGTCCTAAGACATCAGTGATGGACTAGATTTTGTCTCAGCTACTGTTACAACATGTACAATAAATTTATAAAAGTTGGTAACTGAACTTCAAATAAATTTGCCAAAAGTTAAGATAAGTATTAATAATTAAACTAATACTTTAAAAATTTTAACATGAAGCCCAATAGTCTTTATAGATCCATGCCATGCATAGCTTTTAAAACTGAAATTTTTAAAGGTCATGTAGGTAAATACTAGTACTTGATAGACAATAACTTAATCATGTTAATGGTATTCATTTATTGCAGTATATGCATTCAAATGAAACATTAACCTACAGTTTTGAGTGATGTAAGCTAACAAATTTGATACAGACTGATAAAAAGGTATACCTGTGCACTTTTTATAATTAACTTTTTTTTCATTTTAGACTTTTGTAGAGATACATACTCTTAACTAATCATTAACCAAGAACTGTAACATTTATGTTATAGAAAGTAATTTTCAAAGAACTGAAATCTTTTTTAGAGTTCAACTGATTGGTAATGATAAAAATCTGCATTTAGTGTTATATTTTGCAACAAATACATAATTCCCAACAACCTTCCTCAACTGTCACACAATTATCTAAATAAGAATTAGTTTTGCAAATAGTCTGTTTGATATAATATGAATACATTAATTTGAACTGTTATGAAAACTTGCTGTATAATCAATTGTGAAATATTTCAGTAAATCCTAAATAAAGCGCTTTATTGTGTCGCATGAAAAAAAAAGTATTTAGACACATACCAGTAATGATGCAGGGTCTTATCAACCTAGTGTTGTTAAATTGTATTCATGACATCTAAATGTTACAAAAAATGAAATTTACAATTATTTATACTTGCTGAGAAAGTGTTTTTCTAAACCTGATTATGTCTTTGACAGTAGACTGGTTGACTGATTTTAGAAAATGGGATGTGAAAAACTTTAGATAGTAATTATATATGGATTGATTAGTGTTTCAGTTTGTGACCTGTAGAATATTGAGGTAAAGTTTACAGACAAACAGACAACGGACAAACCTGTGACCATCATAACATGACCTCTGCTGGACAAAGTGGAGGAACAAATGTTAGTGATATTTTCATTCTTTAGCAAAATTGTAAATTAACCCTTGCACTGCTGAGCAACAATTGATCCAGCATTTGCGACTGATCACCTTGCTTAATTGATCATGATCTGCACTCTCGGCTATTCAGTTCTTGTTATCCCTTTGAACAAATAATATTGTTGTCAACTAATCTCATAGATTTGCATGAAATCATTGTGCATGTTTTTGTTTTCAATAGCAAAGATATGGCCATATACTGTTTGACTTAGGGATGTCATTGATTAAAAATTTTGTATCGATATATCAATTTAGAAATATCGACGATACAGCGATATATCGATACATGGGAGTAAACAAGTCTTGGACTACATATTCTACCAAATCTCTTGACTTTATTTGTACTATACATATGGTTCTGGTGTATAATATATATCAACCCTTGCAGTGCTGAACTTGTTTGCCTATGAGATTATTGAGACCACATTTCATTAAATTATCATTTGTTAGAAAAACACTGAACTCTGGGTAGGGTGACTGTTTATATTCTGGTTCAGTTTTGATGGAATTTTCGAACGTGAAACTGTAGATCATTGCACGGTGTAACATTATTTGATATACGATTCTTCAAAATGGCAATCGATATCGAATCGAAAATGTTTTATCGTTCTCATAAACAGGCTCCTGGGTAGAACCTAGATAGTTTCCAGACATAAAAGAACTTGACCAAAGTAGGGCACGAACTTACAGTGGTGAGAGACAAGTGATCATCAGTCATTGAACTTTACCACTCGGCCACAGATGCCACAATGTATGACCTATAATGTGATTTTCTAGTTGTTCGTACCCAGGTACGAACCGACTTCTGCAAAATGTGGACATTTTCGTACCATTTTCTAACCACGCATAAAATCTAATAAAATACAACAATAACAACATGTTTAAAGCATAAAAATATGTTGTTATATTTCAAAAAGACATCTACAAGTGCCTCTGTAAAGTTAATTTGCTGATAAGTTTCAGTTATATACTTAAACGCGTAAAGGTGCATTTTAGACTAGTGTTTCAGGCGCTACAGTGCGGCATATCTTCAAAGACACTAAATGAACTAGTCAGGCCGCACACTTTTGATGATCTATATAGGGGCGTTGGCAAGTCACAAAAAAAATTGTTTTTACGTTGAATTCCCAGTTTTGTTATTAAAATTCAAGAGTACCTAGTCGCTATTCGGCCACTTCCAATCCAAAAATATAGTATTCTTTCCCAACTATGGCAGAGCAACTTCCCAAAATGATTAGTAAGTTTTCCCGAAGTTTGTTTACATGATTGCAGCATTTCTGGAGGAAGCATTTGTGTGGCATCGATTGTTCGTTGCCATATAACATAACAGCGCACAGTACTGCGTGTTATGCATTACCAGTCTAATCCGATTCTGGGCCTGAATTTTAGTCCATGTCTCAAGGGAGGTAAATTTATTTCGACTTCCGGGTGTCAATGTTACATAACGAAAAATATTATTATAAATCTTTTCCCAAAATGGACTTTTATCTCGCATAAATTTCCCAATTGAAAGGCCAATGCCTCTTCGCAATTTCCCGATGAAAAGCCCTGCTGTTTCAGAGTATTAGATAGAGTACTGTTGGCGAGAATAATTATGTTATTTAAGGTTACACCTCTGAGAAATGACGTAATTATTAGAGCCAACAGTTACTCTATCTGATTTGTATCATGGCACGTTGATTGACAGTTTTCATGCCATACAATATTGTGTGACATAATATCATGTAACATAACAAAATTGTGTGGTAGCGACCCCAATCGTTTTTACTGAAAGAAAATCAATACATGTACTTGTTTGCTGTTAAAAGTGTTCTGTAGCCTACAAAATCATATACCGGAGCAATTAAGTGTATTTGTTTTTCATTTTATTTCTATCCGGCCGATTGTAACTTTTCAAAATTGTAAATTGTAAAACAAAAATCTAGGCAATAAAAACAAATCTGAAAAGTGTTCTCTTTTTCAGAAAGATCATGTCCTTTATTTCAGTAATACAGTTCAGTGTTTTTCCTATACAAATATGCAGTAGCCATGAAGAAAGTACAAATAAGAAAGACAGACATGCTTACGGTCTCCAATGAATAAAAGCACAGTTGCGATGAAATAGAAGATTAATTGCTTGTATTTTAGGAACCGCACATCCGGGTACGGGTAATTAATTTATATCGGGAAATGTGATTCCTCGGCTTTCTTCGCTGGTCATTATGTATCTTTAACTTTGAATAATACAATAACCAAGATTAGAAATGAAAGAAGACGATCTCCCAATACCTTGAAACTATAAGATTGCTTTGATAATTCTGTTGTTAAAAGCTTTTTGTTTCGTTTAAAATAAAATTTAACATGCATATGAGCAGGGTCTGTATATTACATTATATTGTAATATACGGACCCTGATATGAATCAAAGGTAAGGCCCAAAAAAAAATATGTATGTTTCCAGTGACCTGTCCGACCCTATTTTTAACCCCCGACCCTAAACTTTTTATTGACCAAAAAAAAAAAAAAAAAACAATTTTAAGTACGAAATAATTTGAGAACGAATCATTCGCGGGTACGAATCATTCGCCGGTTCGAATTTAAATGAGGACGAATCAAATCGATTTGGATATCCTCGGTTTTTATCGCAATACGCTGAAAGTAAACCTGTAGCAAGCCAGCATGCAACAGAGGGTGACTAAAAGCCAAAGGGTACATAAAAAGCTGTGTATTAAAAGTAGAAAGCATATACATCTACATCTACATCTACAACCATCTATGGGAATTCTACTACTATGAAGAAGGCTATTCTACTCATAACATACATATTTTTTTTTTTGGCCTAAAGACAGAGTTTTCACCTTTTACTGAATGGAGAAATGAAAGCGACCTAATAATCAGATTGGTTAGCTGGTCAGTGTGACGTCACGGTTAATCTGAGAATAAACATCAAGTAAGCATTTTCTGCTGCTTCACAGGCTTTCACTGTATTTATCAAAGAGGTACAAGAATGCTAGTCTCACTTTTTCCGCTTCGAAGGATTTTACAGGTTGACATTTTACAGTTGTCCGCCTTCTACGTCAAGTTTGAAGTGCCAATAGTTGGGAACACATCCCCAACGAAATTCTGTTGGGCACTTATAATTAAACCCAATACAATCCAATATATAAATGTATTTATTATGGATTTAATATGACAGGATTAAGTTTTAAAATGATGCTAACACAATTCTTAGTTACATTTATCTAATTACACACCTGCATCAATCGGTGTAATATGAAAATAAACGGCATATCGTACCTTATGTGTAATCTTGCATGTTTAGGTTTAAACAATCAGATTTTTATAAAGTGGTGAGGTTTTTCATAATTATTTAGGTTTTCATTTAAAGTGATATTTAATTCATCATTTTAGACCGGAAAATTGTTTTTAAAAGTAGGTAAATTGTGTATTATTAGACTACTTCTACTGTACACGAGATGGAAATTATTTTATGAAGTAAACAAACAAATGTCACAGGAAAGGTTAAGGTATAGGATATATATATATAACACATATTTTTTTGCTTTACTACTGCTCTTACATTCATCTAGATGAACTCATATACAAAGAAATTGATTACCGGACGACTAGCCTAGCATAATAGTATAGGCTTTCGTCCGGTAACCGACGTCTAGAAAAATTCTAGTCGTCCGGTTACCGGTCGAGCAGCCACCTTCCATAACAAAAAAGCCCTGTTTGTTGGGCTAGCGCCGGTTGTACCTAATATTGAAACTACTTTCTGCTTATTTCGGAGCACATTAAAATAGGCATAGAGGTGCGACAGTTATAAAATATCAGATCTGTGAAAGGGGTCACATAGAAACGCCAAATTTAGTTGGCTACAAGAATGCTAATGAGTGCAAAAAGTCGTATTGCTTGGATACATTTTATAAGAAACGAAATAATAGCATTTAAAAAAATATCTAGTAATAAGAATTATCATTTGAAAATCTAAATATTTAAAAAATATTCCTTATACACAGACTTAATTTTCTATGCAATTGTCCTAAGGTACGTGTTGACTAAATAGAGTACGAATGGACTACGGTACGAGGTGACCAGGTGACTAGATACCGTGTAGCCTTTTATAAAAATGTAGCAATGTCATCACTTGGTTTTATTCTGTTTTTGCAAGACAGATGGTAACAGATTAGGAATATATTTGCCGAAGCACTTACCAATTCACAAAAGCATTTAGTTAGCATACTTTGTCATATATAAAACGTTGGCAGACATGTCTGCCGAAAATGTCCTGCTATATCATCTCGATGTTGATTGGCTGCACGGTTAGTGTGCTTATTTGATGGGCTGCACGGTTAAATCCGGTTCTGCACGATACACGTTTTATTCATAGTTCTGATTGGCTACATGGTTAATCGAGCGTGAACCGTGAAGCGTGTGCCGTTCGTGTTGCACGCGAAAGAAACCGTGTGCGCGGGGAACCCACACGCAGGCGCCACTGTAAGAAGGTTTTCAGAAATGTCATGAATGTAGGTTAAGAATAAAAAGAGGCCCACGCACCGATCCTTGGGGCACACCGGAATAAAGAGAACGTATTTGTGAAGTTTCACCTCCA
Source organism: Saxidomus purpurata (assembly GCA_022818135.1). Taxonomy (NCBI): domain Eukaryota; kingdom Metazoa; phylum Mollusca; class Bivalvia; order Venerida; family Veneridae; genus Saxidomus; species Saxidomus purpurata. Next base: position 3,342 of record JAFMSR010001359.1, on the reverse strand, counting down.
ATAAAGACGGACTGTTTACGATTTTTTAGATAGTTTTCTAACCAAAGAATCAATTTACCATTTATGCCCAACTGTCGTAATTTGAAAATAAGACCTTTGTGCCATATACGGTCAAAAGCTTTAGATATGTCACAGAATATTATGCATGTTGATAATCTATCATCGAATGCTTCGCTAATTCGGTGATACATGTCGGCTAATTGATACACTGTTGAATGACCAGGTAGAAAACCTGATTGTAAAGAATAAATTAAATCATTTGAATGGAGATGATTATATAAATGTTTAAATATTACCCTTTCCGTCACTTTTCCTACACAACTTATCAAAGATATTGGTCTATAATTAGATGGATCATTTTTATTCCCTTTTGAAAAGAGGCATTACTTTTGCGTATTTCCATATGTCAGGGTATAGACCCTCTTGAATAGATCTTTTAAATAAAATACATAGTGGTTTAGCTATCGTAAAACGCGTTTCTTTCAGCAAGCGATGACTAATTCCATCAGGTCCTACAGCCTTATTAATTTGTAGTGCTGAACTGATATCAGTAATCTCTCTGTCGGTTATAACCAGATCCGAAAAAGACGAATGTGTTTTTGAGATAAAGTTTGGTAATTGGACATTTGAGTCATCTATAGATGACACAGACACGAAGAAGTCATTTAAGCAATTTGCTTTCTCAATGTCAGTGGTGTTAAAGGTGTCTAAACCATTTCTGTCATCCACTAGTGTAGGATTTCCATTATCAGATGACATGCTGTTTTCTTTAACTAGAATTTTAACTATTTTCCAATAAGATTTTGATTAGTCATTTTGCTTCTTTAATGTTAGTTTCTAAAGAATTGACAAAAGTCTCTTTAGCATGCTTTTTAAGATTATTGACCTTATTTCACTACGTTTGTAACTGCTCCAATCGTCATTTGATTTAGTTATAATGGCTCGATTTTTAGTCTGTCACGATGTATTGATGTGCGTCGAATTTCTGAGTAGTACCATGGTCTATCATGAGGTCGAACTGTTACAATAGATGTCGGAATACACTGTTTTGCTAAAGAAATAAAGCTTTTGGTAAACAAATTACATGCTTCGTTTACAGAATTTTGATTTAAAATGACCAGTCAAAATTCCGTATCAACTCATTAAGTGTAACAAAATCACCTCGTCTATAATTCCAAACCAGACGATTGTATGTTTTAGACGTATGAAAATGATATTTTATATATACATAGGTTCCATAGTGATCGCTTATTTCTCTAGGTGTGTGGTACACACCTGAATTATAAGCATCAATATTATTCGAAATTGCTATGGGATCAATTAGAGTTTTTGGTACGTGGTATTCCCTGTTTGATATTATTTTGTTTTAATGACACGAGTTGGTTCATGGATAACATTTTTAGATTATTTAATACTAGAATATCACGGAATCTGTGATTATTGAGATTCAGCTGATCCTCATTTACATCACCTAATAACAAGATTTTATCGCTAAGGTCTAACGCCTTTTCTAAACAATTATCTAATTTGTTCCAGAATTCCGACACTTCCGTTTGGTTGTCTTATAAATTGCAGATAATAAAATTAGAATGTTTGAATTTTAATTATATCAAATAGATTCTGGCAGAATATTTTCCAATTCATATTTGCGTTTGAGATAAGATCATCTGATTAGTAAACCAGAAGTCCCCAAGAATGTGAAGTTACATCTTTTCGATGCTGGTTGAAAAGTTTCAAGTTTAAGTGATTCATCAGATATATTACCATCAAGATGAGTCTCAGAGAAGCATAGAATATTAAAGTCTAACCAGTTATCTTTTATGTGCTAACTTTGTTCCTGATACTTCGTATATTTTGACTTAATATAGATACACAATTTATCTCAATTCAGTTGGGCCTGGATTTGTTTCACGTTGCCACTCAGTATAATAAGTAAAAAACAGTACTGTTAGAATAACGTAACTCAGAAAAGCTGCAATTGAGCGATTATATCCTAGATTAATGTGACTACAATAATGCGTCTTGTAAATTGAGCGAAAAGTCTGCATAAGATACTTGTATAAATTTCAAAATATGTAAGTATCGATAAAAAAGAAAAAGATAACAATGTTTTGAAATAAAATCTAAATAATTGTCTAACTCCCCGTAAACTGTTATAAAAGTTTCCAATTGCTGCCCTATAATTTTCTAGACCATTACCCATTATCAAATTCAAACAACTGATGTGTCTTTTCGTAAAGGGCTAGCAATTGATTAATGCAAGAAAAGATCCAGCATAGAAACCTGAGCCACAACAAAAAGTAGAATAGAAAAAATGAAAAACAGAATAATAAGAAAAAAATACATAATCGTTAAGAAATTGAGTGGGAAATGAATTATCGCGGTCATTATAGAAAGAGATATAACGAATATTACTTTATTAAATGTGTAACATTAGTAGGTCCTATCCATCTGTAATGATAAAAACAAATTTTCATTTAAGAAGGAATATATATAACACCAATTAATATGTGTTCTTATATCTTTAGTTTAGATATTGCAGATAAATAAAAAGACAAATTTGGGTTTTTCCCGGACAAAAAGTAACGAGCAACAAATTATGGAATTCCCAGCACGCTTTTGCTAGTTTCAATATACAGAAGTGGTCAATAAAGCGTTAAGTTTTTACCTTGACTAAAGGTACTACTGAATAGTATATTAGGTGCATTGTATATTTTACACGTGCATGTACGGAAAAGCGATAATAGCTTCAAAACAAAAGTTTAATTAACCCAGCCGTAGGTGATAAATTTATAGACTCGCATATAAAATATTATATAATTGTACTGTCAAGATATAAGACACATTCAAATGATATTTATTTGCTATTTGGGCGTAACGTGTTCTTGTTTTTAACGCAATATAAAAAGCTAATATATATATTATTATAAAAACAAGACAAAAAACATGTACAAGCATAAACTACAATACCCCAAACAATTGACGCATTTTCTAAAATAGGTCTCATGATGAAAATGTATATTTGGTTTAAAGTTGATCTCGAGAATGCCGAGCACTATTTTTTCCAATGTCTTAAATATCAAAATCAGCGCATTATCTTATTCCGGCGAAATAAGACCATTTTTCCAATAAATATACACGCACTTTTCTTGATCTGATATACACCAGAGTAATACAAACAGCTTCGATAGGCTCATTCTGTGCAAACATTTGCTCTAACACAAAACGATTTACAACTGCTTTGTTTAAATGGTAGACTTTCCCCCTTTTCATCTCTGATTCACTGATCCTCACTAAACAAACCCTATTTACTTTTTCATCAAACCACAACCAAGTGCAATT
>JAFMSR010001358.1:0-29563 GCA_022818135.1 Saxidomus purpurata | reverse complement strand
TAATGAAACATTAAGATAAAGCCCACATATTCTCCTGATTTAGACATTTATTTTGTGCTTTGTACATGTACATTTGTAGATAATTTATTGGAATACTTATGAGATAAAATTTCTAGAAATGTGTGGAAAAGTAAAGAGTAAATGGAGTTGTATGTAAACATTTAAAGACAACAAGTTTCAGTGGTATAAATATATTAGAGTCACATTGAACTGTAAGTCTGTTAGTAACTATTTAATCTGAAGCAAAGATTTATAGTTTTTAAAGTTATGCAAACCAAGGTATTTCGAGGCACAATTTTAGTTGAAGAACTAAACTTGTTACAAGGCCTTCCAGAATAAAAAAGGAAATTCCATTTGTCCTTTTTCCGGGGGTACATTGAAAACCAAAGGCAACAGTACTTGGTCTTAACAGAGAAAGAGGAACATTCCTCTATTTTTCACACATAGAGTAACATTCCTCTATCTTTCTTGTCTGATACAGTTTTCTAACATAGAGTAACATTCCTCTATCTTTCTCATTTTATGTATTTTTTCTAACATAGAGGAACATTCCTCTATCTTTCTTGTCTGATACATTTGTCTGACATAGAGTAACATTCCTCTATCTTTCTCATCTGATACATTTTTCTAACATAGAGTAACATTCCTCTATCTTTCTTGTTCGATATATTTTTCTAACATAGAGGAACATTCCTCTATCTCGTCACCTTACATGTTTTTTATTTCTCAGACCAAGAAATCTCAAGAAAGCAACAGTAAAATAATAAAAAAGTATAAGATATTTATTTTCAAAGGTAACACATATTTTCATTTGCTAAGTCTTATGTGCTCAATGGAGCTTAAACTGAAAAAGTGATATATGTGTGTACATTTTTATATATGTTAATTAATAAAATGGCTAGATCTATCGAAAGTGTGCGTATATAAAGTCCGATTTCAAGCACTGAGCCGTGAATGTACTATTAGCTAATTGTAAAACAACAGAACAAATCGAGGAACACGAAAAGGTCGTAGCTCAAGGCCGAAATTTAGACTTTACTGGAATTACAATTCAATCGGTTTTGTGTAAATGTTCATGTAATATTTAATCACAGACAATTGGTCAGGCATACCCATGGATGTCTTGTCTACAACTATTTGTATACCATTACAAATCCCCATCATATAGCAAATGATGAATTTTTCATCAAATTCCTGAATGTCTTTCATATTTGGTATGAATGACTGTTGTATTTGCTGATGTAGGAAGGTATTCTCTCTTATCTGCCCTATTGGTTTGAAGCAGTAAATCACTGTTTTTGCTATTATCTGGACGTAATACACTTTCCCCCATGTTGTATTCAACAAGAGCCGGATCAACTTTTTCCTGCAAAATGTGTAAACTCTTATGTTGTAATATCACCTATATATGCATTACAGAATATCAATTATTCCATCAATTACATACACATGTACTAAACAAAATAAGAAACTTCTGCTAAGTTTGCTTGAACACAGCTTAGCTGGATGAAAATAAATCAGGGAATCATTGTTACTTATGCGTTTAAGAGTGTTCCATGATGCATCATGTAGTGCAAAAATTATGGCTAAAGGTTAACAGAAAATGGCGGCGCATATAATTGACTAAAGTGTTGGTTTCTGTCGGTGGAATATTGTTCTGTTGGAGATCAGCTAAAGACACTGCAATTTTTCTTACAACAAATAAGATTAATTTCATCGATGACTGATCTGAACCCAATCAAGCAGGTCTGGAACATTCTTGACAGACAAGTGAGGCGTTGTCCCAACCAACCTGCTAACGTCAATAAACTTCGTCAAGAGTAAGCAGTCTTTAGCATTGTGCATCACATTTTAGTTCTTATAATTTTAAGGCACATATTATTTTAGTTCTGTATGTATACATATACTGTAAAAGATTATAATTTAATAAATATACAGGTTAACATTTTACTGGTTTTCCATATTTATTTTATGAGCATTTAGAAAATAGACGACCTCTTTAAATAGCATAATCCTTTCCGCTGATGATTTCTCTTTTCCTTTTTAGGCCCAAAGTTGATCATGGGAACCCTGGAAAAATTATCGTAGTATTAATAACCTTCTGGACAATGTTACACATGTATTAAACAAAGAAAACATTTTATTCCTACATGTAGTTGTATTATATGTTATTGTAACATGACTCCCGATTTTGTCTCTATATACAAAGAGTAGAAAAATTATGTTATATTAAACCATAAACAACGCGGGAACCGCATGACGTTAATGAGCGTTCGCATAGAAAATAACGCTTTGCATTTATTCACCTTTTGTAATATATGGTCATGTTAGAATCGAAATAACATCCTTTTCAGCGTTTTTATCGTTTAATAAACAATAATTTATTGTACTGATGGGCAGTTATTAACCAATGCGTATCAGTACACCAAATCATTGTTTATTAAACGATGAACACCGCTGGAACGGCTTTTATTTCATAAATGAATTATTAATATATAAATGACGAAACTTCCACATTTACATCAAATTGAGGTACCTCAAACTAGAGCTATCACTAAATGTGATTAATACCCCCAAAAGGATTGCTTTATAAACTGAAGAAGTTCGTAGTAACATAATACCTTGCAAACAAACTAAAAAGAGATATTGTTCTTAGCAGTTCCTCTCATTGTGCTTGACCATTGTATGAAGTTGTATTGAATTCCAACTTGTAGTTTTCGAAAAATGCTCCAGACAGGGAAAAGTAACAAAGGGCAATAACACTGTAATTAGTCAAGATGGAGTTATGGTTCCTGTGCACTGCACTCCCTCTCACTGTGCTTGACCATTGTATGAAGTTGTATTGAATTCCAACCAGAAGTTTTCAAGTTATGCTCCGGACAAGGAAAAGTAACAAAGGGTAATAACTCTGTAATGAGTCAAGATGGAGTTATAGTTCCTGTGCACTGCACTTCCCCTAAATGCACTTGACCATTATATGAGGCTGTACTGAATTCCAACTAGTAGTTTTCAAGTTATGCTTCGGACAAGGAAAAGTAACAAAGGGCAATAACTCAGTAAATACTCAAGATAGAGTTATAGTTATTATACACTGCACTTCCTCTGAGTGTGCTTGATCATTGTATGAAGTTGTATTGAATTCCAACTTGTAGTTTTCAAGTTATGCTCCGGACAAGGAAAAGTAACAAAGGGCAATAACTCTGTAATTAGTCAAGATGGAGTTATAGTTCTTGTGCACTGCACTTCCTCTCAATGTGCTTGACCATTGTATGAAGTTGTATTGAATTCCAACTAGTAGTTTTCAAGTTATGCTCCGGACAAGTAAAAGTAACAAAGGGCAATAACTCAGTAAATACTCAAGATAGAGTTATAGTTCTTGTACACTGCACTTCCTCTCAATGTGCTTGATCATTGTATGAAGTTGTATTGAATTCCAACCAGTAGTTTTCAAGTTATGCTCCGGACAAGGAAAAGTAACAAAGGGCAATAACTCTGTAATTAGTCAAGATGGAGTTATGGTTCTTGTGCACTGCACTTTCTCTCAATGTGCTTGACCATTGTATGAAGTTGTATTGAATTCCAACTGGTAGTTTTCAAGTTATGCTCCGGACAAGGAAAAGTAACAAAGGGCAATAACTCTGTAATTAGTGAAGATGGAGTTATAGTTCTTGTGCACTGCACTTCCTCTCAATGTGCTTGACCATTGTATGAAGTTGTATTGAATTCCAACTAGTAGTTTTCAAGTTATGCTCCGGACAAGGAAAATGCAACAGACCGCCCGCCCGACCGACCGACCGACCGACCGACCAACCGACCGACCGACCAACCACCGGTGACTCCTATATACCCCCCTAAACTTCGTTTTGGGGGTATAATGACCAAATATTAAAAAGAATGCTCAGTCACACTGTACAAAACTGCACCCAAGAGATATAATGCAGACATAGCTTTAAAAAGGAAAATGCCTGTCCTTTATTATTGTGCAAACAATTACTTATAGATTTTCCTGTACTCCCACACAGACATGACAGATCTGATCTCCACATTTAAGTTTTTTCAGTTGCTTTCGCTCTGTAACTGCATGATTAGGGTCAGTCTCCAAGCCCAGCTGAACATATGTTCTGAAAAAACAATTAAAAACTTGTTTCTACAAAGAAAATGCATAATGCAAACAAACATTGCCTTTAATATGTTGAAACACTTTTTTCTACTTAGTCTTATTATGGTTATTCTAGTCGAAGAATCCAGTAAACACTGTTGATACCTGTATTAGCCACTATTTTGTAACTTATGAATGAATAATTGTAGTCATCAATGTTTATACTCAAAGTAAGGTGAAGACTATATACCTCTTATTATAATACTACAAGCCTGTCCTGGTCCAAGACTGGTTTGCTTTCATCTCCAGGTTTTGGTCTACCTTTTCCAGTCCCCCTCAGGAATATAGGCTCCTGCTTGGTGAAACCTGGTCTGAAGAAGACCATGTGGTTACAACATTAGGTCAAAAGTATCCCCACTGGGAGTGAAAATGTCATCAAGTTTACTGGCAAAAGTTTCATATTATTTCAAAGATTCTGAGTTTTGTTTAGTATCTAAGTCATCAAAAAATGTATTTAAACTGCAATATTACAATGTATTATATTATATCTCTAGTATAATAATTATGGTTTTATTTAATGAAAACATATTACTTAAAAGCTACAATAATTGCTAATCTAGAAAATATACATAGAGTACATGAATAAAATATTATACCTTTGCCGCACAGCATAAGCTGATTTATCAAATCCTAAGTTCGCACCATCATTTTATATTTAGATTAATAATCATTTTTATGCAAATGATACTGTCCTGCTCAGCACAAAGTTCACAAAACTGAAAGTATTCCTTTCACATGTAAACATTTCTTACAAACACATACTCTCTTACATTCGAATCAACAAATCAAAATGACCCCTTGCTTATAAATCCTGCTTCATTGAGATTCCAGGTGGTGATTGTACAGAGAAGGATGTTGAGTGTTATCTTTGCATGCTATTTTTTTTATGATCAAGTTCGCTGAATGACCCCGCCTCCTGATTATCTGTCTGTGAAATGTATACACTATGTTATACAAGGGTACTTTCTGCTGAAAATCACTCTCTGGTAAGCCTCTGAGCTTCACAACGTTGGGACTAATTAATTAATGACCCTGTGAAATTGATAGCAATAAATTATGCTTATACTAATGATGTGGTTCCCCAATCTCATGTCCTGATTATACTGAATTATCAATTGTAAAAGGAACAAAGAAAATTGTAATAGTTTGGAAGTACATGACTTGTATTTAATTTTGTATTTTCAAATGCATGATTATATCACAACTTTTGTTACCTGTTACTGTTTTTCAAAGTTTTTTTTTTCAAGTTGGCAGTACACAATTTTCCAAATATTATTCTGAAGCATTGTCAAATTATATTATAGCATTTTAAGATTTCACTCTGATTTATATAAGTTTTGAAACTGTTAACAGTCAAACCTTTTATTGGTCTTTATTCACAGGTGTCTACATAACATTGAATAATGCATGGTTCCCCCCAACTGGTCGTTATTCGAAGGGTGGTCTTTGTTTGGAGGTGGTCTTTGACACAGGTTTGAATGTACAACTAAGTCAACAACAAAGTTAATTTTTTCTAAGTCCCAAATTATGATTAAAACAGAACAGGAAAATTTCTAAGTTTAATAACAGTCTTATATCTAAAATTCAACGATGAAAAAATCAAATTGAATAGTTTTGTACCATCTTATTCGGACATGTAATATTCTTAGTTGCATTGAATATACACCTGTTATTTCTGATTTTTATGAAATACTTGGAAACTCATCAAAACTGCTTTGTGTCTAAGTTCCATTTTCCACCTCACACTGCATTCCACCCACTTCCAGAATCTAAGACAATAATTACGCCTCACAAAAATTTCTAAGTGCCAGATTCCGTCCATAAGCTTCTGTAACGCCCATAACTTGTTGCTAGAGTCCACCCAGAAAAGAAAATACATTTTTTGGGACTTACTTTTGAATTCCGTCTGGTTTCAGTGCTATCATGGCATCACCTAGTGTAACTATTATTGGTGACAGTTGCAGTTTAAATTAGTGCATTGCTAATTTTCTAAAATAAACTTGCCTATCTTTTAATTTGAACAGTACCATTAATTGTTCAAAGCTAGATGTCCTAAGTAAAAGTCTATTGACCGACTAAGAACAGTGCAGATCATGATCAGACTACATGGATCATTTGCCATCAATAGGGTAAGGGGTAATATTTTCCCTATACATTTACGCAAATTAAACTTCCATTCACATTATAAAAGGGAGAGTTCATATTGAAAGCAGGATGTCTTGATAAAAGAGAAATGGAACAGGGTATTTAATAAGAACAAGTGCATGTAAAACAAGTCTGGCAATGTAAAACACCAATCCATCATGTGACTGCCGTGTGTAGTCCGTTTGTTAGTGTTGTATTTGATTTGGATTTTAAATCAGTTTCATACAATCATAGTCCAAAACTGATGCTACCAGGAAAGAACTAAAATGAAACTTATAAACAAACATGCTACTAGGGTTGCGTAATAAAACCCGGTATACTCAGCCTGTATATCGCATTTCACGTTATGATGTCACCCCTGCACCGCGTTATTTCTAATGAATGATTGTCCGTCGTCCGTCAACTTTTTTATTCAAATAACATCTCCTCTGAAACCACTGGGCCAATGTTGATGAAACTTTGCAGGGATGTTCCTTGCATGAAGCTACCAAATTGTTCAAAACATTCCATTCCATGCAGAACTTTGGTTGCTATTGCAAAAAATAGGAAAAACTTTAAAAATTTATTTCTCTGAAACCACATTGCCTATAGCTTAGATAGTTGGCATGTAGCATTGCCTAGTAGACCTCTACCAAGATTGATCAAATTATGACCCACAGATTAAAATTGACCCCATTCGGGGGTCACTTAGTTTTACATAGGCGTATATAGGGAAAACTTTAAAAATCTTCTTCTCTGAAACCACAAGGCCTACGTAGAGCTTAGATATTTGGCATGTAGCATTGTCTAGTAAACCTCTATCAAGATTGTTCAAATTATGACCCCGGATCAAAATTGACCCCGCCCGGGGGTCGCTTAGTCTTACATAAACTTAATTATATAGAAAAAAATTAAAACATTTTCTTCTCTGAAACCACAAGGCCTACAGCTTAGAAATTTTGCATGTAGCATTGTCTAGTGGATTTCTACCAAGATTGTTCAAATTATGACCTCAGGTCAAAATTGACCCCGCTCAGGGGGTCACTTTGTTTTACATAGGCTTATATAGGAAAACCTAATTGGTATATAACATTGTCTAGTGGTCTTCATCCTACTTTGTTCAAATTATGCCTCTTGGGTCAATATTGACCACACACACCAGGCAAGTGGACTTGTACTAAGGTGAGCGATACAGAGTCATCTTGGCCCTCTTGTTGTGTAAATAAAAACTGCAATTTCGCCTTCATTCATTAGCTGAAACTTGAATTTGAATAAGTTGAGTGCTTTTTCCGTGACGACAATGACGGACACTAGACATCGTAATAACGGGCGGCATATTATTCAATCTCAAAACTAAAGAAGTAAACAAATAAACATTAGTGACTTTTCTGTCACAGGAATGTTTCAATTACTTTATAACCATATTATTACCAAGTATGAAAACTTAAAAATATATTTTTGTAAGAGTTACTCACTCTCAATATATTGCAAAACATATCGCAATACAGTTTTGCGTTGTATTGTAATTTATCGCGATTCAAATTTCTGACAATACCTATCCCAGCATGCTACACAATGTTAAACTGTGCCTAATTCACACATAAACTATGCCTAATTCGACAAAACACTAACGAACCCATGACATGTTCTTACATGCTAAAACCAGTGAAAACACGACAAGAAGCAAGAAAATAGTAGATTGCTTTGAACGAAATGGCTATGGCTCATAATGTATTTGCACTGAATATAGCAAATTATTGTAATAGTATAGACCATTAGCGGCAATATTGTTTCAGAACTATGCAGCAGCATTAAGTATATCACTTTCTAGAGCTTAAAAAAATGTGCTGCAATTTGATGAAAAACTAAAAACTTGAGGAAGGCAGTACATTGTGTAAAAATGGCAGTTGACATTCCTGAGATTTCCTAATTAATCTATGCAAACAACTAAGTGAATTGTATAATTAAATAGATGCAGTAAAATTAATATGATATAAAGATGTATGTTGTATATTATTTGAGCCTTTAATTTCTTTTGGGCAAAGTATCTGTGCACTTGTTCCAATTCTAGTTACATCTGACAAAATTAATTTGGTAATGATGTGCCCAATCCAATCTAAAGATGACCTGTAAAAGAGTGATAAAAGAATTTCAAGGAGGGAAAGCAGTTCATAGACATATAATTACAAAATGTACCACCATGCAGAACATTTAGAATACCACATGCCAGGCAAATTAGAGATAATAACCCAAGTGTCAGGTGTTTAGTGATATTATCTTGTAACAAATTACTCAGTGACAGCTATAATCTTGTATTACTCATAAATTGGTGAAGGGATGTGAGAATGATCAAATCAGCTCATTATTTCCTTAGAAAAATGTTCTATGGTATTTTACCTCTTACACATGCATTTATCAAAAAGTTTACAAGAACAGGAAAACGTCTTCATTTTTTAAAAGGAAAAATTAGTGGTTTTAGTAATATCAAAACTCATCACATATTAACATTATATTATCTCATTCAAATCATGACCTCACAGTATAATAATAATGATGATGATGGTGATGATGATGACAATGACAACAACAAGAGTTGTAATAGTAATAATGATAATAATAAAAGTGATAATAATAATAATAATAATAATAACAATAACAATACTAATAACAATAATAATGAATAAAAAATAAGTATCAAATTATTGTGAAACTTTTTTTAACACTACAGGTCAATTTTTTCACAAAACTCGTTTGAACTAGTTTTGCAATGCTTCTTGGGCCTCTTGTTTAATAAATGACATTATTTGTTTGTTTTTATCAACAGTTTATAAAACTAGGACTACATGAAAACACAGATGCATAATATTGCATTGTTTCTTGGCTTATCAGATATTATTCACTTGCCATGACTTTTAATGGGACATCATGCTGGTAAGATAACAATCCTGAAAGTGTGATATATACATGTATAGTTAAAGATGACTCTTCACCTGACTTTTCATATGTTTGCATACACAAATCAGTCTGCCAAACCCAGTATCATGTGTGAATAATCAAATATTGTCTGAAAGTGTTTTTATACTTTAGTAAATATTCAATCATAATAAGTAACAAATACGAACAGCAATATATAGCTCCTAATAGCTGACTCTTGTACCTTGTGCCAGGTAAACTATACAAAAGCTGTCCATAAGACAGCAAGTTCGACTATTGTGGGTGCTTGCTAATAAAACAAAACTTTAACAGTATAATAGCAAAACAAAATTCTGCTGACTCTTAAGTATAAACTAGGAAAGTTGAATTATAAAAAAGTCAACATCTATCACTATATATTTAATTTTTGGTAAATTAATTGTTTGATACAAAATGTACCCCTAAACACTATTGCTAAGTTTGATATAACTACCATAAGTGGTTACTGAGATATGTGCATGATAGTAACTTGCATGCAAAACTTTAACCAAATTTTCAAAGTCAAACAAGGGCCATAATTTGCACTAAATTTTAACATGAGTTATCCATCTTGACTGTGTGACACCCCTAAAGACATTAACGAAGTTTCAAGTCAATATCATAAGTGGTTAGTGAGATATGTGCATAATAGTACCTAGCATGCAAAACTTTAACCAAATTTTCAAAGTCAAACAAGGGCCATAATTTATACTTCATTTATACAAGAGTTATCTGACTTGACTGTGTGATACCCCTAAAGACATTTACAAAGTTTCAAGTCAATATCATAAGTGGTTACTGAGATATGTGCATGATAGTACCTAGCATGCAAAACTTTAAGCAAAGATGCAACGCCACGCCGACGCACAAGTGACTGTAATAGCTCTCCATATTCTCCGAATAGTCGAGATATTGTGTATCATTCTGAATCGCTTATTGTGTATTTAACTGTTACGTTTCGTCTACTGTAAATCGTTTGTTTTGATATCCTTATGTAGATATATAGTGTAGCGGTTCTGTCAAACTACTTTTACTCGCCAACATTTTTTGCAGATTTTCTCAAATTGCTATACTGATTTTCAATTATGTTGTTGATTCTAGCATTTAGTTTTACACTTTATTTTTTAAACATGTTCATATACATGTATATAGTTTTGATGATTTACAATGGCACCAGAAACTGTGAACAAGAGCATGCAGCTTTAAGTTACATTTTAAAATATCAATTCAATTTTCAGAGGATTAATAGTTTATGTCATGAGCAGGAGGTTCAAATCCAAATATCCGTCACCGAAGGTAACTGTTTTGGTGGGAACGAGGCTCTGCCGACTTCCCGCAAAACAGTTACCCGTGGTGACCGATATTTCCATCTGAGCCAAGTTTCTTGCATGCCTTTTTGAAATTTAAAGTAGATTTCTAACAGCAAACTTATCAAAATGATGAATTATCATGAAAAACAAACGATTTTCCGACGTTTAGTTTAAGAAAGTGATGTCACAATGTTTATAACATTACGAGAGTCGTCTGCGTAGGATCGAGGGGTGCTAGACCAGTTTTTCCGGCATGGGCAAAATCACCGGAAATGCCGATCAGATATGCAAGAATGTTTCTCTCTGGCATATTACTTGTAAATGATATCCTTACAGAAGACTATGATTTGAGGAAATACTGTATTATATTTTCTTTTTCGCGTACATTCAAATTTCAAGATTTTGGTCCTGATTTTATTTTAGCGATTCTAATATTCTTGATTTTGAATAAGTGGATTTCTATTAAAACGTTTTTAACTAAAGCGAAATTTACCTCGACACAGCTTTATAAACAAAGAAAGAGCACTGTGTGACAGTGTTATTTACCGGCATATCGATATCACGAACTTTTCAAGTTTTTTTTTAATTAGCTAAAATGAACAATGAATAGTGAAACATCATGTAAGTGTATGCATTTATTAACACATGTACATAAAAGAATGAAAAAATGGGTTACATTGTATCAATAAATGAATGAATTGTGTTTTATGGCACATTTATAATGGTAAGTATTAACCTGATATTGATTTCTGGTGAACACAAGATACCTTATTTAATATGATAATTATATAGCTTGTGTTAGATAATGTGCTAATTGTGTTATAATTGAGTTTCACTCACGTATAATGTAGAATATTGTAATTTATAAAATGTTTAAGAATTCAGGATAACGTCATGTTTGTACCCGCATAATACAGATACATGTAATTATCTCCACATTAGATATTGATTTTTAAATCAAACAGTACAGTGTTTTACTTTTACATGGGTGGTTAACTCTCCCCATCACCACAAAATGAGGTGAAAAGAATTGTGGGGAGCACACGTCCGAGGTGATGGGGTTCTACCAAATAAACAAAAAATGTGAGTATGATTTTTGTAAATTATGTTTTAAATTATTTTGTTGAAGAACTTTCAAAAATCGGGCAATGTAGTTACATGTACCAGTAGATTATTGGGTTTCTTAATTTTTAAAATATGACTTAATACTAACTTATACATAGTGTTACACCATGAAAAACGTTGTTTGACTATCTTCAAAAAATTGAGAATTCACTCAATGTGTGTGTATATTTTCATTTCGAAGTAGCTCGATATAATTTGCATGTACAAATAAAAGGTTTAGTACTGATATTCAGGATTGCATAGTAAGCTTGACATTTGATATTTTCATAACCTACTGTGATAACTGTTTGTGAATTCTCTCTGGTTTGTTTAATTATTCTTCACCTGAATTCTTTATATTCTTTTTTAAGACTTGCAAACAGAAACATGAAGTATATTTTTCATACATATATTTTAACAGTCACTTGTATATAGTGTGATCTGTCTAATGCGGCTAGCAGACAGAGTCACCTTTACTTGGCAGTTACCAAACAGTATGAATGACGTATTAGTATCACCTTAAAAAAATATACTTTTATTAAATGTGTCTTATATGTGATATAGTATTATTAGAGTTATTTTAATAAGTTATTATAAATTCGGTTGGGATTTCTGAATGCTTTATGTCTGAATTTGAAAACCTGCATAACGGTCACCTGTTTATTTTGGTCATTTTGATTTAGTTGCTTGGATCATGCACTGCTTTACAGACACGGGTTAGACTGAATAAATCACTGAACAAAATGTTGCAAGATATTCCTGTATACTTATTCTGTAATGTGATAGATTTGCGAGTTTCAACAATAATTAAACTACATTTTATTAAGTATTGTGCAAAAAAACTTTGTTCTCACAAGAAAACCAATTCATGAAATAGAACTTTTTTTATTTCATTTTACAACCATCAAGAAATACATCTGTAAGTGATGATAGAAAACTGATGAGCAGTATAACACATTAAAAAAAGAAGTCACAATAAATAAATATTTTAAACACCGTTTATTACATTATGCATGTACCAGTAATAATAGACACATTAAATGCTTAACTGACTCAACTTTTCTTGCTTTCTTTCTAATTTTATTCTCACAGAGCACATAACATTTTATATTACAATCTAATTAGCCCCCATGATGTGAGGCTGACCACTATTTATTTTTATGGCCAATTAATTTGATAAGCTGGGATAGGATACATGCAGAGTTGATCACTATACTGGCCACTACATGATTACTGATCATTGAAGATTTCTATTTTCCCCAGAATTTATCAGTAGGTTAATGCAAGGCATGAAATTACAATAGCATGCTTTAAATCTCTTTTGTATATGTAGCATTCTGTCAAACAGATGGAAGCTCATATGCATAGAAGTGTACACTACTTTTCTATACAAAATGTACTTCCATAACAGTTACAGAAAATCCCCTGAAAACCAAGGATACAGCCGATTTTTATCAGCTATAATCACTGCAGGTGATGAACTCTCGTTGCATGTTTGATTAACTGCAGTAATTACATGCGAGTTCCCTTTTCCTCAAAACACGTGTGACTTTATTGTTGATAAGCCCTGGTCTGACCTAACAGGAATGTGGTTTATATTTGAATCATTTTACTCTTTTACAAATGTAATGAAAGTTATAAGAATTGTTTTTGTAATGTTTACTGGTTAATTCATATTTGAAAGTTGGAATAAAAACCAAAGACTGATTTGGTAAGTAAACAATTTATTTAACATTTTTTGTGTAATTAAATTTTGTATCCTCTTTTGCAGAGAATGCATAACCTGCGTATCATTTATCTATCTGGGACTACATGTATATCTAAATTCTAAAGTAATAAGCTTAGAACATAAATTACTGTGTATCACTGATGTTTGATGTTTCTATATAAATCTGCTCCTACTCAGTCACTTCATAGCAATAATGATAGTGAATAAATAAAAAAGGAAGATTAAAGGTGGATGAAATTCAAGAAACCCCAGGGAAAGTATGACAGCTACAATATCACATCAATCCTTGAATTACATTATAATACTTTATAATTTATATTGAAGAACAGAATTCAGTAATTTTTAAATAATATCTTGTTACATTAAGCACAAGTGAAAGTGGGTACAGAGTAAGAAATGTGTTGTTGAATTGGTGACAAATGCCGTTTTTGGGTTTTTGTAAAAAAAAAGTGCTTATCTGGCACTTTGAAAATGCGTTTAGTTACCATGGTATTTATTCAAAAAAAAAAAAAAAAAAAAAATGATGAGAAATGCGAAAAGGGTAAGGTAAAATGTAGTGCGCACATCTGCATATCTCGTCTCCTAACCTTTCTTTTTCCTCTACCTCCATGGAAAATATGTACTTATTGTGATAACTACAATTTTCATATTGTTCAATATCGATTTGATATCAGTCTGTCTGCCTAGAGGACACATACAATTTGAACCATATTTTCCATACTAAACACAGTCCTCCCTCAATCGATTACTTTTGATATATTCTTCTAGCAAACAGTGCAAATTATTATTAGACTGCTCGGATGTGCCATTCTTGTCATCCAGAGCATTCATTACATAATTTCATGTTTGTCTGAAAGGTTGGCAAACCACTGATGCATGAGGATGGGATGTGCGGGGTGATCATGATCTGCAATAGTCACACAGGCAGAGTCACTTGCTGCCAGGTCCTAGCTTCTGGTACTTTTAACAATATGACCTCCTTTGGGCATCAAAGTATTTCTATTCAATAATGATGATTATTTGTCTTTTAAACGATCTTTGATTTATCAGAAACACATTGCAAGTTTTAGTTATACAGTCTTTACAGTATTGCAAAAACATTGTTTAGTTTTATAGTATTATTATTGGCTAATTAATTTACTAGATATTCTATTACTAAATAATATACAATGTACCATATTTTGCGAGGAAAATACAAGTATGATGATTACCTATACCTATTGAAAATTTACATTTTTTGAAACAATTCTTTAGAAACATTCAAAAAACTATTTCAACAAAAACTACAAAATTATTTATATTTCAAAGTAACAAGAAGTGAAACTCTACTTTGTGCAACAAAATATGTGGTCAGTGCCCAGTGCAAGATAAGGTCAATTGGCAGACAATTATTGTGAGACAGCAGGTTTTCAGGTTTTATGAGACATGCACATTAATTATCCATGATAGCATTACTGATAAGCCGTAGCTAGTGATAACTGATAAGTCATACTAAGCTGTCCAAACATTTTGCATGAGGTACAGGAAGCATAAGTCTCTGCTTGTTACAAAACAGTATGTTTTGTAAGTATTTAAAAATTTACTCATGTTTTAATACAAAATTTATTACAAATCTAAGCTTTTATCCTGCAAATAGCAAGCAAGTTTGCATGTATGACTAGTTCATATCATGATTAGACTGTAGTCTGATCTACACTGTTATTCAGTAAGCAATATTTTACTTAACATCTATTTATACACTTCAAGCGGAACTGCCAAAATTGGTACTCAACTCTACTTTACATACATGTATTAATAAGTCATGTATGGGTTAATCAAATACACCAGACAGTAAATGTTTATAAAACAGTAGAGCACCCGAACTTGCCAGCTTCGTTTGTCACAAAACTCAATAGCTTTGTCACAAAAATTAATGTGAACTTACTGTATAATGTTTTTCCAAAATACATATATCCTACCGTGGACAAAGCATTACAATGTCAAATTAATGACCAGAATGCTCTTCATGCATGAAAAATATTTTCTTCATCATATCCTGGAGTTTCGTGTTTTATGTTTCAGCTTGCAGCTTTACCAGTAGTAATGTTGAGACTATCATTTGCACGAATTTTGGTGGTGGCAGCATTTCATTGATGGAAAACACAACATTCAAACTAACAAAACAAACGTTTAAGACTATGCAGCAAAAATAATGAAGCAGTGTGGATCTTGCCCAAATTGAAAGCTTATATAAAATTGGAAAGCAGTCCTGTCCAGGATAAAGTAAAACCATATCTGACAGAAATGCTACATAAAGAGCTAGATCATCATCAGGTAATGTTTATAATAGATCATTTACATGACATTGTCTTCTATGTCAGTCCTCATTCAAATATTCATGTCTTCCACCATGAAGTGGTGTGGGAATATATTGACTTATTTGTCAGTCTATCTGTTCAAGTACAAAGTTTATCTTGACAACTTCTTTTATACCCCTTGCTTGATATCATAAAACTTTGCAGGAAGAATAAGCACGAAGTCTAGTTGTGCGTATAATAATTTGCGGTCACTAGTTACAAGGTCACGGTCACAGAGACCTGAAAACAGAAAATTTTGTCTGTGAGTCTTCTCCAAAATCCTTTGCTGGATTATCATTAAACTTTCCAGGAAGCAATATAAAGTTTAGTTCTGCATATCATAATGTTGGATCACTAGCATAAAGTAATTTTAATAAAAAATTAATAAAAAGTAAAATAGTCTAGGACTGGCTGAAAGATATTTAAACGCTACACCATGGTATTTTTGATAGATGAGCTGAAAGTGCACATTCAGTTAATATCTGATGGATCGTTACAGATTGCCTTATATGATTTAAATATTTTTAAGTGGTATGTATAATATACTCATGTGGCTGGTTCTAAGTATATTGAACACTTGGGTTCGATTATAGCTATATAATAATGTGTATTATTTTTCATTTCCAAGTACAACAGAATATACTGATATTTGTCCATATTATATATATGGGGTATATTACATAATTTTATTGTTCTGATAGCTTGTATTGATCAAGTTGAATATGTAAAGTCTTAATCGCATGACATGAAAGGGTGATTTGAAATATGTATTTACACTGACAACAAGTGCAATACTACCCATCTTGTAACATTTTGAGGTAACCACTCGAGCAAACAAGGTCATATATCACACTGCCGAATACAGGAAAATGTACTGTAGTCAGAATCGTATTGGGATGGTATTTCAAATAGAAAAGTCGTATAAAGTAAAGTATTTATCTAGTAAAATATCTAACTACTTTTTGTTTGGTTTTATTGCAGATTTTAGTGACATCTAAGAAAAGGAAACAGAAGAACAAACCAAAAGTCTAGAAGACCAAACCAAAAGACCCATAATTCTAGGATAATCAACACAAATGAAAATAACTTTTAATGTTGTGATCAAATATGTGACAAAGGATCTGTAATAACACACACTAGAGGAATTTTCTTTTATGGGGCAAGTTGCACAAATATCTTGCAACAACAACAAAAATCATACAAACTCTACTTTGAGAACAGCTTGGTTTTCCTCTTAGATTTTTCATATAGTTTTTTTATATTGTTTAAAACACTGGTCACCAGTGTCACAAATGTTTTCTTCCACTGAATTCATATCTGGTCTGACATATAGGTCTTTGATATGAAGTAACTGGCATATATGTATAAAATGGTAAAATAAAGCATATGAGATAGTGACAAATAAATCAAATAGAAGGTTTATGTGACATGATAAACATGTGAAGAAAAATATTATGTGGCTCATTTTTAGGTACAAAAGGATGATATACAACAAAGGTCATGATGTAATATCCATTATCTGGTTTGCAATAGCAATGCTGTTACAATATTTGTGTATACAATCAGAGTCTTGTATTCTTAATATCATTTTGACTATTCAATAAATTTTGAAAAGTTTTGAAATACAATTAAAATGTCTTTTAAAAATTATTAACCACTTACACAGAACTTATTTCTAATGGCTATGTGCTATATTGAAACATTGAGAAAACACTTTTAGTTAGGCATTCATGAGTTCCATAGAGGAATGTTCCTCTATGTTAGAAAAGTATAACTGACAAGAAAGATAGAGGAATGTTCCTCTATGTTAGAAAAATATATCAGACAAGAAAGAAAGAGGAATGTTCCTCTATGTTAGAAAAATGTATCAGATGAGAAAGATAGAGGAATGTTACTCTATGTGTGAAAGATAGGGGAATGTTACTCTATGTGCTAAAGAAAGAGGAATATTCCTCTTTCTCTGACCAAGTACTGTTGCCTTTGGTTTTCAATGTACCCCCGGAAAAAGGACAAATGGAATTTCCTTTTTTATTCTGGAAGGCCTTTTACAAGTATAGATTTCCAGTCAGGAACTTCAGCTTATATTCAGATTTGTGTAAATTATTTGGCATTGTGTATTCAGCTTTACACTTTTTGGTTTCAATTTGAACTGATGATCTCGCCATAAAGCAGGCCTAATGAAGATAAATA
The DNA here is from genome assembly GCA_022818135.1 of Saxidomus purpurata. NCBI lineage: Eukaryota > Metazoa > Mollusca > Bivalvia > Venerida > Veneridae > Saxidomus > Saxidomus purpurata. The sequence goes on along the minus strand of JAFMSR010001358.1, from coordinate 11,659 downwards.
GCATGCTTCCGTACCAGGGTTGTATGAGATGCAATTAGTTCCGATTGGATGTTGTAACAGCTGCAATATGACCAGCATTTAGTTCTACATGTTATTGGTGTGTCTGTTGCTGAACAAATAATGGCACTGTTACAGTGTTACATATACATGTACTAAGAACTGGCTTTTAAGACATATCATTTACTTTATGTAATACAGTAAATAAATGCCTTTTACATAAGTTTTGACTACTGTATGTGTTTGAATTAAGTGTCAGATGCTCAGATTTCCCAGTAATAAAAAAGAAATTTTGTTATTTTCAGTTATTTAAAGAAGATTTAAAGGAACTACAGTAAGTGTGATAATTGTTCACTTAAAGTTGCTGGAGCTTATGATGATCCAGAACATGTCATTGTCATGCAGCTAATCTATTGTATATTGTTGAAATTATAATGGACAAGGCTTTCTTCAATATTTATTAATAGAATTTCCTGCTTTTGAATATATACATGTATTCAGTCATTGAAGAACTAGTTGTAATCTTTTTCCCATGGTTTCTGATACTTGTGAAATAGACCTATTTAGGCAAAGGAAATTCATGGCTTAAAACTTCTAAATGGAACCAAGCCAAAACCTTCAGTACCGTATACCAGAACAAGATTGCCTTGATCCCTTCCTTTGCTGTTACTGAAGTCATTCAAGTACAGTTCCATTTGTTGTCTGTAGAATCATAGGGATTCTCAGTGCATAGTAAATACATAATGATTATTTTGATCAGACTGCATGAATGTGCAATTTTTACCTAATGATTGTCTGTTAGGTTATCAAGATAGAAATGTTTGATTATTTCCATAAGAAATGCTTAACCTTAGCTCAGATTGAACTTGGTTACTAACACATTGCTTTATCTCCAATTTCAGGATACCAGAAGAACTTCATACAGATATAGCAAGTGTTATATTTGGTAACAGGTAGACATCTTTGTTTCAAATCATTTTTATTGTTTAAGTTTTATACATGTATTTCAATGTATTTCACCTGCCAAAATGCACATAAAACCAGAAAGAAATGAGAATTTCAAGTTCATCATAATGGGCTGGTCTCACTATAGACTACAGGTCAACTACATTGCACTTTTACTGCAAATAGGTCGAGAGAGAAATTCTCAAAAACAGTAATTGCTTCCTATATACATTTAAAAGGTCTAGTCAATAACTTTTGCTAATTTTTCTCAAAATGCTGGCCCCATAAAGGTCTACAACATCCTAGTTAAAGCTTTTCTTACAACTTCCAATGTCCCACACCTCAACAGATACTGGGTTGAAACTTCACACTGTTTGTGATTTAGATTGTTTATAGTCCCGGCTGATCCTAGGATTTGTCCACGGGTGAAACTGCCAAGACTAGTTGAAGACAGATACAGATACAAGGGAATCCGTGTACTAGACCCTAGCTCTTTACAAATAGACCCCTTGGTTCTTTAACATGCCCAGTGTATAGCACCGATACACATGAGACTACCTCTGGGTTTCTAACCAGTTCATCTCTAGATGGGTTGGAAACACTGAAAAGTGTTTCTGAAATTTCCAGTGCCCAAGCCTGTTTTCAAACCAGGAACCTGCGGATTGGTAGTCCAGAGCGTTAGCCACATGAGCATCACGCAACCCATACACAGTTTGGTTGTTAACATGATTAAACATTCTCTACAAATACCAGTAAGTCAAATAACTAGGATCTGTATTTTACAATTATTAACTTTTTTCCACTAAATGAGTTCACCTATAAAGCACTTCAAATAGTAGAGCAATCTGTCTTAGACAGTTCTTGTTTAAATAATGTGGTTGAATATGTATTCGATTCTGTTTCTGATTCACTTTTCTGCTATTTCCATATTTTGTCTTTTGCTTTATTCAGGAGAGTGCAGATAGATTCAGTAAGTCTGAACTCAAGACCCAGGTTGCCACAGGTAGACAGCTTCAAGTGGAGAGTAGATGTTGGAATATCTACAAGGTAAGTCACCTACAGTTACAAAGCTTCCCATAAAGAGTTGTTGTATTCCTGTCTGTGGTACCAGTCACTACCTGAAAAAATAATACAGACATGAAGGTCTGTGAAAAATAAAATCGAAGGGCTATAACTCAATGAAGATTCAATGAACTGAAAAATGTTGATAGTATGAGCATCTCCTCTTGATGGTGAAGCAGTCTATGGAGATACAAAGTGTGAAGATACCATTGAACCGAAACATGCTTGCAATATGCACTTCTTCTCTTGGTAATAAAGCTTCCGATGAAGATTTGTTGAATTCTAGCCTGTGATTGCTGAAGAATAGCTCAGACACCAACATATATGTATATACTATAAGAAAAAGTAACCGAAGGGTTATTACTCTGTGAAAAATCATTGAACTGGATTATGCTGATTATTATGTGCATCTCTTCTCGATAGTGAAACAGTCTACGGAGGTTCATTGAACTAGTCAGTAGTTCCTGAGAAATTGCACAAAAATGCTATACATTATTATATACAATATGTACATACAATAAAAGGGTCATAATTAAGTGTGAAAAAATCATTGAACTGAAACATGCTTGCACATTGGTAAGAACACTTTCCATAAAGATTTGTTGAATTCCAGCCTGCAGTTGATGAGAAGTAGCTCAGACACGAACGTACATGTATATAAAAAAGTAATCAAAAGGCAGTAACTATGTGAAAAATCAATGAACAGGAACATACTGATATGTGCATCTTCTCTTGATAGTCCTCTTAACAGTCTATGAAGGTTCATTGAATTTAAGTCAGTAGTTCCTGAGAAATAGCCTGGATAAGAGTATGTTATAGATGCACAGACATATAGACATCTCCCTTACCATATCTCCCCAACTGGGGGATAGAAATGCAAGTGGTTTTTATCCTGGCAATTTAGCCACTTTAAGTTTTGAAATGATATTTTGCAAAAATAAAATTAATGTGGTATCAATGTTGCTAAACTTGGTTATTTCCTCTGTTTGCAACATTGGTAAGCTGTTTTTATAAGCTTTTAATTTTAACATTTCAGTGTATTAAACAGAGTTTTAGAGCCTACTGTATTAATGGAAATGACACTCACAGATGGTAATATACATTCATTTGAGGTTAGTAGAACAAGTTACGCTTGTTTAAGTACACAATTGGTAACATGCATAATACATCAAGACTAAAGTGCTTAATGATAAGGGTTTGGAAACACAGCTAGACTAGCCTTTCCATTGCCATCAGTAGTGTTCTTAAAGCAGTTTAAGGGCAAAGTTACATAATGAAGTGACAAAGGCATCCGTGAAATACAGATTCTATGAAAAATCTTATTGGTTACTGAGCGTACACATGTATATACTAAAGGTGAGCCGCTGTGGTCAGTCATCATTTGTAGTCCATGCATCCACCATGACATCTCTAAACCTGTTTGATGGAAGCTGATGAAGTTGGCACAGATGTTCCTTGGCTGGTCCTGTAAGAGGACCAGTTGTTCAAAGGATTCCATTCCATATTGCCATGGCAACCAAAGCAAACTTTGAAAATTTTTATACCCAAAAGTCCAAGGCCAAGAGCTTAGATATTTGGTGTGTAGAATTTGTCAAGTGAAATATGGACAAATTCATATGATCAATCCTTCAATGCAGCTGGGTTAAATGAAGAAAAAAAAAACACAATTTCTCTTATAATTTCAGGTGCCAGTTTCAAAATTCCACGAACTCAGATACAATGTTGCATATGTCCTGAAAGAGATGGAAGACTTAGAGAAAAGAAACATTTTAAAAATCAAAGATTGACATACATCAGTTATAGAAATGTTACAGATGCTGACTTGCCTAGTGTTATATACATCTGTATGCCATTTTCACCGCTTTGTTACACCAGCAATCCATTGTCTTCCCATTATTTTACATTCCAGTTTGTGATATATGTTTACAAGATATAAGTCTTGTTACACTTGAAAATGGGTGTCGACATAATGAAATATACTTAATATCCATTGATAGTGTGTTTTCTCTGTATTGTTTTGAGGTTTGACAGCAAAACTGTTCTAAACATACATATTACCTTATAAGTGTTTTGTCTGTGGTGACAATATTTCTGTGCCGCAGAATTTAAATAAGCTAATACCCAAAGTTAATGCTGTAGAAATAAAGTCAGCAGAAATAAAACATGCCTCATTTTAACAAAGACAGCAGAGTTTGGAGTCTGCAGAAATAACCACTTATACAGTATGTTTGAAGTTCAATGTATATACAAATGTACATACATGTACTATGTTAGTTTGTATACTTGGAAAATTTTCGTTGTGTAAATTAGAAGCAGATGAGACATTTTTGTGGTCAGTGAATAATTGTAAGTTACGTTTTATTTAACACCGAAAACATAATAACACATTTTAAGCTAGACAGTTTGGAAAGTGCATGGCGTTTTAAGATTTGTATGTTACAATTCAGAGAAGCAGGGACACATGAGTGTGCTTCCGTGGGTTGCAGTATAATTTTACTGCTGACATACCAGTATGTTATGAGGGCTATACTACGTACTCCCTGGCTTAACTCTGTTAGTAAATAATATAAACAAAACATAAATAATATATCTGGCATTTTTTGTTGAACAATAGTTTGGAGTGAAGTGAGCTCCGTGCTACCATTTACAAAGTGTTTATGTGGCAAAAAGCCATGGCAAATTTGCAATTTTTACATTTTCCTCATAATTATGTGCTATTATGTTGCTATAGTTTGTTGCAAAGTGGCAGGTGAAGCAAAATAATGTTGTGAACAACAGGACTTAAAACATGACTGTACAAAATGGTCAAATTTTAGACTTCTTTTAAATGCAGTTTACATATGAAGGTATAAGAAGTCTAAAATTTGCTGCTTTATTTTAATACATGCTATTCCAGCATGTATGCAAACCTCTTGCAGGTTATATATGCAATCTTTACATATGTACTAAACTGTCTGAATGAAGTTGATCAAATGTTTATATAATATAAACGATTTGTGCATTGTAAATGACCAGTGTACAATATTAATTATGATCGAAGGAACATTTAATAAAATTCATTTTTGTAGTAATGTTGTTTGTTTTAAGCTCACCTGAGCACTAAGTGCTCAAGGTGAGCTATTGTGATCGCCTGTCGTCTGTCAACTTACCGTTATGTATGCTTACCCTTATGTATGCAATAGAGGCTGCATTTTTCACTGGATCTTCATGAAACTTGGCAAGAATGACTGCCTTGATAAAATCTAAGTATATAGTTTCTATAGATTTGTATTTTGTAGCTTAAAATACAATTTTTCTAACACTAAACAGCGTAAGTCAAATTATGATGGTCAGTTTAAAGGGTAAATCACTTTGATATAATTATACCTCAGTAAACAGCAGCATCCGACAGTAGTACTTGAAGCCTGATGCCATAAGATTTTATTTGTTATTGAAAATCAGACAACAGGTTTTAAAGGTGAATGTTCTGTATATTCTACATGAATTTTAGAGAAAACAACCAAACCCCATCAGGCCCTTTTTTTTAACGAATAATGTTAATTTCACAAAGTTTGGAAGAGAATCATAAGGTGATTGCTTCTTCCTGGTTATAGGAGTCACCCAATGGTTGGTCGGGCAAGCGGTTGGTCGGTCAGGTGGTTTGTTGCATTTTCCTTGTCTGGAGCATAACTTGAAAACTACTAGTTGGAATTCAATACAACTTCATACAATGGTCAAGCACATTGAGAGGATGTGCAGTGCACAAGAACCATAACTCCATCTTTACTCATTACAGAGTTATTGCCCTTTGTTACTTTTCCTTGTCCGGAGCATAACTTGAAAACTACTTGTTGGAATTCAATACAACTTCATACAATGGTCTAGCACAATGAGAGGAAGTGCAGTGTACAAGAACCATAACTCTATCTTGAGTAATTACAGAGTTGTTACACTTTGTTACTTTTCCTTGTCCGGAGCATAACTTGAAAACTGCTGGTTTGAATTCAATACAACTTCATACAATGGTCAAGTACATTGAGAGGAAGTGCAGTGCACAGGAACCATAACTCTATCTTGACTCATTTCAGAGTTATTGCCCTTTGTTACTTTTCCTTGTCCGGAGCATTACTTGAAAACTACTGTTTGGAATTCAATACAACTTCATACAATGGTCTAGCACAATGAGAGGAAGTGCAGTGTACAAGAACCATAACTCTATCTTGAGTAATTACAGAGTTGTTGCCCTTTGTTACTTTTCCTTGTCCGGAGCATAACTTGAAAACTGCTGGTTGGAATACAATACAACTTCATATAATGGTCAAGTACATAGAGAGGAAGTGCATTGCACAGGAACCATAACTCTTTCTTGACTCATTTTAGAGTTATTGCCCTTTGTTACTTTTCCTTGTCCGGAGCATTACTTGAAAACTACTAGTTGGCATTACTTGAAAACTACTAGTTGGAAAACTACTAGAGACAAATTTCAGAGCAAGAACAATATCTCTTTTTTAGTTTTTTTTACAAGGTATTTTGTCACCACGAACTTCCTCAGTTTATAAAGCAGTCTTTCGGGGGTATTAATCACATTTAGTGATAAGTCTAGTTTTACTTTAATTCTTCAAATCGTGTGTTAGATCTGGCATGTATTAGTATTTGTATAGATTACATAGAAAAATCAGCTGAACTTCACTGGGGCCTCTATTTTAAAGAAATCATTTTCATTTTAGGAAATTTTTCTTCAAACTGAAAGGTCTAGATTATATATATGTTATGTGTGGCATTGTCTAGTGGTCCTCTACCATGTTTGTTCAAATATTTTCCCTTAGAGCCAACATTGACCACGCCCTTGTGGTCGGTACTTCTTTTATATACACATAATCAGACTGATTTATTGAGTTTAGAATGAAATATTTCGATCTTTGGTGCACAGCAGGTTTATATGGAGACAAAAGACTCCTGAGTGAAGATTAATGTCATTGATTTTTTTAAAGAAAACATGTTTCTAACCCCCAAATCACACACACAAGATTGCAATAAGAGACATAAATCAATATTTTCTATAAACAGACACTGTGACCTTGACCTTTTACATAGTGACCTCAAATAATGAATGTCGGCAACCACTAAATTAATTTTGTAAACTCAATGTCATTGCGACCTACAGACCTTCGAACTACTGACCTCAATAGCAGCGATATGTGTCATCTGCCGGTAATGCAAACAAGCCCCAAAAAGTATGAGGATCCAAAGACCAACCGTTCTTCAATTATTGATCAGAAATCCTTTTGAACTCGTTGACCTACTAACCTTAGTTTTCATCTTCTGGTCATAGTCGAAGAGCCTAAAACATGAAAATCCTAGTACATTGTACTAATTGTTCTTCAATCTGTCTTGATATTTAACAAAAAGAGAGCAGTGTATCGTGGAAAAGCACCCCCACTATATAAAGCAAGTACCTTTTTCTTTTAAAGATGGTTGGTACGATTTTGAGTTTATGAAAGAGACGGGTAGCTAGATTCAATAGTAAAACTTCCTTTCAAATTATATCTTTATTCAGTAAGAAGGCGCCAAATGTCGCAGTGTGAAAAAAGTGCAAATGGTCACTCCCGACTGAGCTAACTGGCCGCTTGCGTACTTGCTCCCCAATTGTGATAAGGGCCATACCGTGACATGCGTATCTGGAAAACAAACTTAATAGGTTATAATCCTTGTTTTTCTTATCGAATATGCCACTCGAGATAGTGATCGTTATTCACTGGTTACTCTACTCTCATAATTAACATTAGTTTGGAGGTAACAACATCATTATTATGTTGATAGTTATGAACTTCATGTATTTACGTACAAAAATTATAAAACCATTCACGAAAGACTGAAAACCCAAGAATATTTTATTGACCTTTTCCATGCTATATTATCCAATTAAAAGGAACTTTACATAGAAAAAACACGGCAGACTGACATCCGTGGCAAAAACAATATGCTGGGGCAGTTCACCGTAATCACTGATACCTAAAAGGAGAAACAAGTCATGGTCGGTAACGTTAATTATGAATGGCATATACTGATCAAATAAGGTTAAAAGTTAGCTGAAGATGGAAGCATTTCCTCTAAGGTCAAGGTCAATGTCACCACAATAATAAAATAGTAAAAACCCATACCCATTCCGTAACTCAGTTCAGGAGTTGAATTTGTATGTTGAATCTTACGAAGTAAGTTACAAATAGAATAACTGGTAAAGCAGAATAACACGTCTGGAATGTTGATTGACATATCCTTATCAAACTTAAGGTATTTAACAACTAATGAGCTCTTATCTGGATGTTTTAGTGAGCCTCTGTGTAAATAGAGATATACTTCTGTAATTTGCTCGTTGCTTCTTCAAGTTACATTCCTTTTATTTAACTCTTATACTGCTGACGGTCAGTTGTTTCCATTTTGCGACCAGTGAAGATCACTATCAGCATGCACATCCGTGTCGTCTGGTCATGATCTGCACTACTTGCTATTTACTTGTAAGTTTTCATGGAACACGCCTGCATGTGTGTTACAAAATAGAATCGACCAGATCGTTTTAAACTTTGCAGTGATCAGATATTAGTACATGTACGTACATTTATATAGAAGATGTACGAACAGAATATCCCCTATTTTTGTAAGGCTACTGGACATTTAGGAAAATGTGACAGCCACATAACAGATATGCGTAAGCGAAAAATGACAAAGCATAAACAGGCAAAGCAGGTTTAATCCTTTTTAATAGCTCAGATAGTCACACGTTAATTGTGAGCTATGCAATATGTTGTGTCAATGTATAAGATTACCCTAAACGAACTCTATAGCATTATGTACAACGTTGACCGTCGATCATTTGAGTTTTAATAATTAATATCCAAGTTTTATATGTTCCCAAATGATGATATATAAAATATATATAAATAATATTAAAACAAGTCTTTGAAGCAAGCTATTTGTCTTGTCAGTAAACTTAATTAAATAAGAATTCAAAACACGTACAGTCAGTTCAATAAAAACCTACTTTAGGAACATTTTTATTATCTTTAGCTACAATGATCCTTATAATATTCTTGGGCCCAAATCTAGAGATAGCTGTGTGTGGTACATGTGGTACATTTATGGAAACTTCTGATAAATCTCATCGCCGAAGTATTAGTCAATTTGACGTATTTACTTGATGCTTTTTTCAACATGACATGTTACATGCATGTGATGTTGACATCATACAATAAACAATGTAAAACAGCATGTAAAATTATAAGCAATAAGCTGACTACTCAAACAGAGTTACATAATGCTTTAATGCATGACATACATGTTTGATAAGTATCGTTAATACCAAAATAAACTGGTACGAAAAGATCAATAGTCATCCAGATAAGAGCTGTAGAGATGTCGATTTGTTGTCATTATCTCTTGAAACATGCATGCGGTTGGTACGAACTGTTTGTTCAGTTGTAGTCATGTAGTGTTCTCGAAACTAATAAAATAATGCACAAAAAGTATAAATACCCTACATACAGAAGAGCTAAATCATTCTCTGCTACTATAGCTTACATCGAGACTACCCAAAGTGAAGAATCGCTGAAAACTACATTGAAGATGAATACCAAGTGTTTCCTTCTCGCTCTTGCCGTGGTCTGTGTTTTGTTCATAGCAGGTAAGCTGTTAATTTCATGATTTTTATACGACTGTTTTTTTTCTATTTCTATGACAATTGTAATTAAACAGAAATTCAGAGGGCAAGGATTACGAGAAATCTATGATTTATTTATGAAAGGAATTTACTTAAATCTATCAGACGTTGAAATATATTTTTAGAAGTAACAGGGACGATATTTATTTCCTCTTGCAGAGAGAATTTCGTAAATGCCTATTGGGAGAAACGTGACTCACGATTTTGTCTCTTCATACAAAGAGAAGAAAAATAAGTTTTATTAGGCTATGCCATAAACAACGCGCCGGCCGATGTTGTCGTTAAGATGCTTCGTAGTTAATCACTCGGGCCTTTGGCCTTCGTGATTTGATTTCTACGCATCACTCATAAATAAAATCTATTTTCTAATTCTAACATGACTCACGATTTTGTCTCTGCATTCAAACAGTAGAAAAAATAGGTTTTATAATGCCATAAACAACGCGCGGGTCGATATGCCGTTAGAAGTGACGTCCACGTGACGTTAAATAAATATCCCCGTAGAAAATAACGCGTCTCATTTTAAAATATTCACCGTCATTTAATAGTCTAGATAACATCCCTTTACAGCGTTGTTATCGTTTACTAAACAACTCTTTGTCTGCCCGAGTCATTGTTTATTAGACGATGAACACCGCTGGAACATATATTACTTCATAAATAATGCGCTGATTATGATACATGGTACATAAAACACTGGGGGAAAATTAAGCGTTCAATGTAAACAATTCATGCAGTGTGGTTAGCAAATGAGAATGTAAAATGAATTTTATTGTTATTTCTGAATTTGTTGCAAATAACATATAAAGACTACATAAAAGTGATAATTCTCGCAAAATGGAAAGCTTCCCCATTTTCACTAAGGGACAGTAATGTGCGCAAAAATTAAAATGAATGTCGAAGTACAGTGCATAGAAATTCTTGCGCATTCAGCTTACTATACAGTAAATGATGAAATTGCAATTTAAAGACATTAGTTTAAATTACTATCTCATTGATGTACACGAGTGTTTCATAAAGACAGCTTTACAAAAAAGAAAAAAAAATGCTAATTCACTTTTTTGAAGAAAATAAAATACCCACACTGTATGATTCTACTTTAATAACATTTTCGTACACTTTTATGAACATATATTTCGAATATGTTCACTTATCCAGTACAGGTTATTCCTACTAGTCTATAGACGAGTCTAATCATCGCTGCAATTTAAGAGATTCGACGGTTGCGGTAATAACGTGATAAATTGGGTTTTTCTCTTCATTCACAGTCCAATCAGAGATGGCAACGTGTGCTTGCAACCGTATATTATTACCAGTGTGTGGTACAGACGGAAATACGTACCCCAACGAATGTGAAGCGGGTTGTGCGTAAGTAAATATATTCACGTTTATGCATAGGAACAATTAATGGCACGTTTTCCCTTTCAAATATGCTAGAGACTGATCTATACTATTATAAACTGTAACTGAAAAATGTTCAGGATATACTAGTATATGGCTGTTGTGATCACAGGGGCATACATAATGAAAAAGAACTATCTTTAAAAAAATAGTCGGCGCGATTTTGAGTATATGAAAGCGATTCCTGTTAAGTTTTATCTTTATACAGTAAGAACGCGCCAAATGTCACATGGAAAACAAACTTAATCTTTGCTTTTCTTACCAAATATGTTACTATAAAACTGTTATTCACTGGTCGAGAAAGTGTAATTACTCTACACTCAAAATTAACAGTAGTTCGGAGGTTACAACATATTATTTCGACTTAATGATATGAACTATTTACGTACTAAAATTATAAAACTATTTTCGAAAGAGTACATGTATTTTATTTACCCTTTTCATGCTGTATTATCCAATTAAAAAGTGCCTTACAGAGTATTTTTTTCAATCCGAAAAATTTTATACATTATACTTGTCATTTCACTGGCGGTTGAAAGGTTACCGACTTCCGGTTGGACA
>JAFMSR010001357.1:0-29559 GCA_022818135.1 Saxidomus purpurata | reverse complement strand
AATGTTGGATTAATGCCTTCGTGATCGAGAATTATTCGATCGTAGAATGTGCTGCAGAATTTGTTTGGGCATATTCGTCTGCCAGATGGGCTGTTACAAAGCATTTTGATCGATACTTATGGATGCAATGGTGCCGTGGATGTTCCGGGAGCAGGTTCGCGGTAGTGCATTCGGTGCAACATTTCGCAGGTGACCCTTTGGACTTGATGTAACCGTAAAGAATGTCCTTGTGGCGGCGTTGACAACCTTTCGACAAAAGGCGAGAGACCTTGCTGCAGATACTTGAGGCTTTGGCCTGCCCTGACCCAGTTCCTATAGAGAGGATTTCTCTGGTCATCTCTGCTGACTCATTTGTCAGCTATAAAAAGTAGAGTAAAATTAAAATAAAACATGTACACTTAAAGCTAGTTTTCCTTTTTAAAATGCAAATTTACAAGCAACCATAGCAACTTTTTTAACTTACGAATATTTTAAGGATACACTAAATGTACAAGGGCAGGTCTAGCTTTTGCCTTATCTATATATACTAAAACCTCAAATTATACGTAAATTAAAAAGAAGAGTGAATTCACTTTCCAATTATATATATTTCTTATATGAATTAAATGTTCCAATTTACACCCGGCATGAGGAAGCAGTTTTTTAACAACATAGAAGTTAAAGTTTTACCGTAGAAAAGTATCCGTCCGTCACTTTTAACATAGAAGAATAATGCCTAAGGAGATTCTAAAGCTTATGTAATTCTAAAGCACAGAAGAGTTATTCCTTTCCTATACAAAAAACATGACTGAAAGCTGGTGTCACTGCTGACGTGATTATTGCATCTGTTTTTATTTTAGATTTATACTTTATCAATTTACATCGATCATTTTCAATCGAGTGTTAATTTGTAAGATTATGAGCCCAAGGGCATAATTTAAACAATTCTTTTAGATCCGCTAGACGAAGCTACACATCACATATCTTAGGGAAGTGCGGCTTCATTTGAGTAGTTCTTATTCAAGGATTTTCCTATATAACTCTAATGTCAAACACATGTCCCATGTGCAGGGTAAACTTTGACGAAAGGGGCGTAATTTGAACAAACTAGAACATGGTAATACTAAGTATCTAAGATCTCGGTCTTGTGGTTTGAGGCAATAATTTTGAAGAATTTCCTACATAACTCAATGTAAAACTAGTGACCTCTTGGCCAGGTCATGTTTGAACTAAGTAGCATGAATTGCTATGAACTATTATGTATAACAAGTGTGCAGGGTCAATTCTCTTCCAAGGGACATGATTTAAACAAGCTTGAAAAATACCATTAGACAATGTTGCATGTGCATGCAAAATACCATAAGTCTGGGCCTTGTGGTTCAGACTAGAACATCTTGAAGGTTTGCCTATGTAACTATTTATAAAACAAGCGATCCCCTGGCTGGGTCAATTTTATCGACAGGGGTAAGATTTGAACTAACTTGGTAGAGGACCACTGGACAATGCTAAATATAAAAATTTAACATAATTATGTGCTTTGCGGTTTGGACATGAAGATTTTTAAAGTTTCCAATGTTCACATATATATGTAACCCAAAGGGCACCGCCAGTTTAGCCACCAGGGGCAAGATTTGAATAAAATTGGTTAAGGGCTACTATACAATGCTACACACCAAATATCTAATTACTAGGCCTTGTGGTTTTGGAGAAGAATATGTTTAAATAGTTTTATATTTTTAATTTAAGTGAGCTTAGTGCCAGGATTTTCTTGATCAACTTTGATGATATCACCCTGGGTGGTTCATGAGATCAATTGAAAAAGTTCATCCGAGCCACTTGCTGAGGTGAGCTAACAAAATGTTGACGACGCACGACGACGAACATAGCGCAGTCCTCAAAGCTCACATTGGCACTCCGGTATGGTAAATTTCAGTGCATTGTTTCATAAATTTGCATTTCTGCTCAAAATTTCTATCAAAGTCCTTCTGGAATTTGCCTGTGTCTTGGAAATATTGGTGCATGTGTATGTACAAAATATTTTAAAACGTAAATACTAAGTACTGAAGTTCCCTAAGGTCAACTTATTATTTCTTCTATGTCTCTGTTTCCAGGACAATTCTTTTAAAAATTCACCGAATCTAATAAATACTAAGTTAACTGGTAAACTTGTGTTTGTTTTGTCGATCAAAACATTTTAAACCTTTTTTATCATTTTTCAGAATATACATGTACAATAGAAAACCGTCTTAATCGGAGGTGCGAGTTACAATTTTAAATCTTGGAGGAAAGCACTTATTTAAATTCGACACATATCCAAATTTCAATAAAACTACTCATTGAAGCTGAATGCGTTTGAACTGTCATACAACTGTAAAACGGAAACGTTTAAGGTCGGAGGTACACATTTTATGTAAATTGTTTTGTATAGAGCTGAATAGATTCAGCCGAGGCTTTTTAAAATTAAGAGAATAGTACGGTAATATAATGTTCGTGTACAAGTCAATTTAAATATTTGTTTTGACAGCAAGAAAATAGCTAATCTAAGAATAGCTGACCCGAAGAAATAATTGAAATGTATCTTTGTTATCTTGATAGAGAGAGAGAGGCAATGCGACATAATCATGTTTTGCATAAGGACACTACAATTGTACAACTACTTGGCACAGGCGGGGAACCCGGCACCCTCAGGTACTGAGGCGAACACGCCAACACTGTGTCTAGGCAGCACCAAAGGTTCTATGATAAGGAATGATATGCACTGCTAATTAGTCTTTTAAAATGAGAAATAGCCGTTATATTGAAAAGGACATTTTGCAATCAAACTAGAGAACTTGTTATCTACTCTTTTCATGTGCTCTTATTTATGCTTATCAGTGTCGCATATAAACAGTTAAAAGTTAAATTTCAGAAAATATCATCAATATAAATAAGCAAGTGTAAGAAAATAACAGCACTGTAAATTAAGCTAGAGGAAAACTTACGTTTGACCACCACATGGCTAGAAGCAACTGGTTGATTGTCAGCTGACTTATATAAACAATCACAATTACGTTACTGAAATGCGTATCGCGTGTAAAGTTACCAATTCAGTCAATCACGCCGGGGGAACCCGCATATGAAGTGCAACATGCACTTCGGTAAAAAGCATATGCGGAGCTTCCGGAACTCCATATGCGGATGAATTTAAAGGAAAAACAAGGTAGGTTATGTTACATTTGTCCATTTTTCATATAATGAAAGAACTAGATGGGTGTTCAATAGAACACTTGTGTCGTCCTCTTATGCTTTGTCAGAATAACCAACAATTTTGTGACAAAATCTAAGTGTAAAAAGGGGCATAACTCTCTCAAATATGACCTTGACCAACAAACTTTGGCGGCATCATGACCCTTATGTCATAAGCAATACAATTTAAAAGTCTGATGAAGAAATCTTAAGAAATAGCAAAGTTACAAAAAGTACAAAAAGGGGCATAACTCTGTCAAATAAGACCTTGACCTACAAAATTTGGCGGTATCACAACCCTTTTGACATAAGCAATATAATTTGAAAGTTTGATAAAGAAATCTTAAGAAATTGCACAGTTACAGCAAAAATCTAAGTATATAAAGGGGCATAACTCTGTCAAATATGACCTTGACCTACAAACTTTGGCGGCCTCATGACCCTTATGTCATAAGCAATGCAATTTGAAAGTTTGATGAAGAAATCTTAAGAAATGGCAAAGTTATAGCCAACGTTAAGTTTTCATGACAAAATCTAAGTACAAAAAGGGGCACAACTCGGTCAAATATGACCTTGACCTACAAAATTTGGTGGCATCACAATCCTTTTGACATAAGCAATACAATTTGAAAGTTTGATAAAGAAATCTTAAGAAATGGCAAAGTTATAGCAAAATCTAAGTATATAAAGGGGCATAACTCTGTCAAATATGACCTTGACCTACACAATTTGGCGGCATCACGACCCTAATGTCATAAGCAATACAATTTGAAAGTTTGATGAAGAAATCTTAAGAAATGGCAAAGTTATAGCCAACGTTAAGTTTTCGTGACAAAATCTAAGTACAAAAGGGGCATAACTCTGTCAAATATGACCTTGACCTACAAAATTTGGTGGCATCACAATCCTTTTGACATAAGCAATACAATTTATTCCCTATGTATCGCCTTTTCTCCGAAAGGGCGACACAAAATTCCGAAAAAAGTCGAATGCTATTCGACCCTCACATAAATTCCACAACTCTCCGTATATGTTGTTTGCTTGAACGTTTAAAAATGACAATGAAAACTTTGAACAAAGTGTCTGCCAAATGTTGAAGAAAGTAGTCAACAATTATGAATAATCATGTTTTTTATTGTAAATCGCATTTCTGGCGAGGTATGAACGAACAATATTAGAAAATATGTACATATTTGCTCTTGGAAGAAAACAACATACACAAAATGATCTGGGAAAGAATTCCTCTGCAAAAATGTAGATGCACTTCATATGCGCAGTGTGCACTCCATATGTGCTATAAGATGTTATATGGGGTTGTTCAAAACTCTTATGATTCATAACGCACTGCTTCTTGAGTTATTTTCAAAAAAGTTAGAATGATACACTAATAGAAATCCGTTTATTGTAGCAAATATCACTTGTAAAATTTTAACAAGCAAAGAATAGTGTGGTAACTTAACTTATTGTGATATATGGCTTTACACACGTTTATATACATCAGCATATAACGAAATAAGATTTTTATCACAAAAGCTCTCTTGACCCCTTCTCCTGAATGTGAGCTAAAATTTTAGTTGTACACTGTGTAGCACAAGGATTAATGTCTCTCAAGGCGATTTTGGCGGGCTGAGATCAATCATGGGCCCAGCAATTATATTTCACATCGACAACGTTTAACCCACAAGACCATCCCAGTTTGAACAAAATTCATGATAGGAATTTCTCCCAAAATAGTTGTAATTTTGTGCCTATAAATGAAGATACCATTATCTAAAATAATTGATAAGTTTAATGTGAGGCGATAAAATATATGTTAAATGCTTAAGTATGGTAATTTTTCACTCATTGGACCGCTTACTAATTTAATAGATTCTCCATCTACTCTAACAATTTTCCAGATAGATTAAAATAAGCACAAGTAACACGTCTTTTTAAGAAGAATGACGCTTTATTTTAATCTAATTACAAAACTGTAAGTATTCTACCCATACCTTCTAAAATCTTTTATTTATTTTTAGCTCAACAACTTTCAACTTACGTTGACACTATTTTTGACAATTTTTTATGCTTTTAGGAAAGGTCAGGGTTGCTAGACTGTTGTACAAACATTGTTGGATGACTTGAGGCAGGCCCTCGACGAAAATGAGTAATACTATGTAGCATCAGTCCTCATGGATCTGCCAAAGGCCTTTGATTGCCTCTCTTACAATACCATTCTAGCAAAATTGTCATAACATGGCTTGTCTGGCTTGTATAACTGAAGGTGTGTCTCAAGGTTCAATTTTAGGCCCGGTACTGTTTAATGTATTTATAAATGATATTCTTTTGTTTCATACACAGGGGTACATTATAATAACTATGCTGACGACAGCACCTTGTCATTTCATTCGCCAGACTTTCATGCATTGATACAAGTTTTGCAAAATGAAAGAAATGTACATCTTGACTGGTTTAAATGTAACAAAATGCAAGCCAATCAAGACAACTTTCAGTTTATAGCAGTAGTCAAAGGCCCGTATTCTAAGTCGAAACTCAAACTAACCCTCAGTGAGTAAAGTAGTTGTAAGTAGGTGTAATTGCCTAACGGTACCATGGATCGCTCAGGTGAGTCATAGTTGGTATTCATAAAGGTTAGTTTCGCTGGAGTTCACTCCAAAAAGTTAGATTTTGTTGAGTGGCCATCACGGCCACTTCAGATGCACTCGAGTATTGTTTGTGAATACGATAATTTTTTAAGTTAAAAATTTTCGCCTATCAGCCTTATATTATACAAGATGCATGTGTATAAATGTTTGCCATTTGGATCTCATTCATATGCCTAGGTTATCAACTCGCATTTTACCAATTTTGCATTAACTACACATGTTATCAACACAGAAGGTACAAAAATAAATATATTATCTTTTACTGTACAAGACTGTCTCTGCTGCCAGAATTCCATCACATGGCTAAAACTAGCTGATTGGCGAAAATTTAATAC
This sequence comes from Saxidomus purpurata, assembly GCA_022818135.1. Lineage (NCBI taxonomy): Eukaryota > Metazoa > Mollusca > Bivalvia > Venerida > Veneridae > Saxidomus > Saxidomus purpurata. The sequence goes on along the minus strand of JAFMSR010001357.1, from coordinate 23,375 downwards.
ATTTGTATGATTGATGGCACAAGATGTACTCTGGTGACAAAATTTTGTCACCCGGAGTAGGCAGGGGGTAGGAGGGGGTAACCCACGCTCAAGAAAGTTTTATTAATCCCATGGTGTCATATTTATTTTTGGACAGATTGAAATTAACTGAAAGTTATTTCAAACCGAGGCATTCCTGGCCAGATGTTGATAACAGGAAGTTGGTGTGTTTCTGTTTATCGCACAATCCAGAATCGACGTGTCTCTGCTGCAGTTGCTTCTCAACAGCAGTATCTTTCCAGTCTAACAGAATTGTGCTCAGGTGCAAAGGAAGTTTCGAGAAATTGAAGGATTTCTAGACGCCTTTGGAAGCATTGATTGTGTATATAGTCCCCGGTTATGCTAAAGTTAACTAAATATGCTTAAACAAATGCACCATAGCCGTGATGTTGTCTTACTCGCAAACTTATACTAACGTTTTACTTCGTAAGGCAACTTTTCGATTTTGTCAAAATTACTGGAGAGATCGATTAGTGCAGTGCTCAAACATATTCGCGTTTCACCAATGCCACTATCATGACTATACGCCACCACCTGCTCGGTCGTTTCAAAGGTTCGCATTAGCGTTTATTTGTTTATTGTACCTTGCTGACTATAAATAAGAATGATGATAATGATGATGATGTTTCTGCTGCTGCTGATGATGATGATAATGATGATGATAATGATAATGATGATGCCGAGAAACCTGTTGCATTATGGGACCGCTATTTTGAGCCCAACCTGAATCATTCAAAACAAAATATGGTGTATGAAGAGATCGTTTTATTAACAATTTAACAATTTACTTATCCCTCAGGTGATCGTTTAAAAAGTTACACTGTAAAGTATTTCATTTAGACTTAATTATTAAATGTTAAAGCGACTGTATAACAAGTTCTTGCAACTGAAAATGACTGCTTCCTTGAGTTCTGACCAATACTTGCGCCGATAGAAGGGATTGAGGAAGTCAATGTGACTTTTCGTTGACACATACTCCATCTAAGGAATCTGTCGCTCTATTTTCTGATTTTCGGATAACAACCAATTTCGAAAGTTTACTAAAAATGGCATTAATGCATGTATTGTATGTTATTTTATACACAGGCGGTATACATCTATCGGTAGGGTTGCATTATTTCAACCATGATAAATATGAATAATAAAAGGCAACATTTATATTTTAAGTTAAAGAAAGAAATATTTAAATAAATCATTGCATATAATCATTGTTTTGCATTATAATACAGATGGTCCAGTAGCTGAAATGTACCGTAACTGGAAATTAATTTTTATCCATTAACAAGCAAGCAGTGTGCAACTCCGATTTCTGTTACTACATATATTCAACATACTTTGTTTTCTATGACAGATAATTGCTTTTTCACCAATTATTTTAATCAATTAAGATCCAAGTCTGTGAAAAAATACGCTTTGCCTACTGAATGCATGTAGTAAAAAAAAAAAAAAATAATATCAAACAGGGAATGCCACGTACCAAAAACGCAGCCTCCCCAAAACGAGCCCCACAGCACCCAGAAGTGCACACCACCAACACACACACACACGCACACACACACGACACACACACACAATCATGTACACACACAAACATACACTACCAACATACACTAGCATACAAAGCAAACACACGAGGACAAAACGAACAATTAAAGGAACACAGTGGGGCACCGCCTTGGAACGGTCAGTGGCAAAAACACCACTGGGGAGCTTAAACCGGTTTATGGTGCGCACCCAACCTCACTCTTACCCCCACCATGTTCCAAAGTCACAGGACAGTGTAAATAAAAGTAATCCCTGCTAGGTGAATCTCTAACACACGCAATGGAAACAAAAGGCATGGTAAGTCAACTTCGAGTATACTCCATAAAGTCAAGGTTGAGTGGCGAATATGAATACCGATTCTATACTTGACAGCCACTCAATTGAGTGTTCCTCGAGCTTTCCTTGAGCATTCCTCCAGTGAGTTCAAGTGGAGTATGAGTTTGAGTTCTGACTTAGAATACGGGCCAAAAGATCATTTTTGAAACATCCAGTATTTGTGATAGGGTCCAGTAACTATCCTGTGAAGATACAGTTTAACTATTGGGTACAAATACGGATTACAAATTAAGTTTTGCCAATCTGTAAAAAGGCCGGAAGGCAGCTAAATATTTTGAAACGAATTGGAAAAGATTTAATTAAACTTAAAAAGCTGAAAATTTCCATATATTCATTTTGTCAAATTTCAATTTCTGGTCTATGGCTTGGCACTTTTGTTCTGAAACAAATATTTGAAAAAAGGAAACAAATACAAGAAAGGGCATAATGATTACTTCTCTTCTCCTACAATGAACTGCTATACTGTAAACTGCATGCTTTGTTTACTGTTTGTAGTATTTCCGACATGAAATATAACTTAACTAATCTTATCTTATTTCAACCAAGTGTGACTATATTTGTTCACCGAGACGTACATTTAAGTCACTCTCTGAAAATCAATGTATATAACTTACACAAAATATGTGTAATGCATACAAAGATGTAGCACATACGTCAAACATTCAGCATAAGTAATTCATATGTAGTGCGTGTGTCACATTTGCAGTTATAGCACATACTTCTATACGATACATAACGAAGAATAATGAATCATAAGAGAGTTTTGAACAATCCCATACAACATCTTATAGCACATATGGAGTGCACACTGCGCATATGTAGTGCATCTACATTTTAGCCCAGGAATTCCTTCCCAGAACATTTTGTGCATGTTTTATTTCTTGCAATAGCAGGTTTATACATATTTTCTAATATTGTTCGTTCATACCTCGCCAGAAATGCGATTTACAACAAAAAACATGATTATTCATAATTGTTGACTACTTTCTTTCGCATTTTTCAGACACTTTGTTCAATGATTTCATTGTCATTTATAAACGTTCAAGCAAACAATATATAAGGAGAGACGTGGAATTTATGTGAGGGTCGAATAGCATTCGAATGTTTTTTCAATTTTTCTTTGATTATATGCAAAATGGACTAATGTAACATAACCTACCTTGTTTTTCCTTTACATTTATCCGCATATGGAGTTCCGGAAGCTCCGCATATGATTTTTACCGAAGTACATGTTGCACTGCATATGCGGGTTCCCCCGGCGTGTCAATATAACCTCATCGTAAGAAGTATTGATCGACGTTACACGTTTAAATGAGTATTGACTGTTTGAATTATAAATTTGTTCTGTTTGAAGAGAACACAAGTGTCATAGTTCAAAATTCAATGGGCATCTATTAGAAAAAGATAAAACATGCACAGTTTGTAAGCCTGGGCATTATTGAAAGTTTGAAAATAATGTACTTTACTACTAATCTTTTAAACAAGAGGGTCATAATCAGCGTTCACCTGAGTGTAATGATCAAGAGCTTAGATACTGATACATTCGTATATATAATTGTCTGGTCCTCGACCATGACTGGTCTAACCAGAACTATCAATGAAGGTGATGAATACCCCCGAACACCCCACTGACACAGTATTTAAAATTTATGTAATATTTGATGCTTTGATTATTGGACCTGCACAACTTCAGGCTTCTGTGAAGTATAATTAGATTTCGACCAGCTGGTTTTGAGATAAAAAAGCGCACAAGATTTTACCATCTCAAGCCCCTGTGACCTTTGATCTAGTGACCCGAAACATGGACCATGCGCAACTAAATATGGTGTTTATCACTTTTATGAAGTATCATTAGATTCTGACCAGGGGTTTTGGAGATTTAGCGTCCACAAGATTTTACCATCGTGAGCCCCTGTGACCTTGACTTTTGACCTAAAGACCTGAAACCTAGACCCTGCACAACTATGTATTGTACTAATCACTTGTGTGAAGTATCATTAAATTCTCACCAGGGGTTTTAGAGATTTAGAGTCCACAAGATTTTACCATCTCGACCCCCTGTGACATTGACCTTTGACCTTAAGACCAGAAACCTAGACCATGCACAACTAGGCATTGTATTTATCACTTGTGTGAAATATCATTAAATTCTGACCAGGGGTATTTGAGATCTAGTGTCCACAAGATTCCTTCTATAGACGGACGGACAGACGGACGGACGGAAAGGCTGACAGACAAGCTGAATACAGTATCCCCCCCTAACACTTTGTCTAAGAGGTCAAACTAGTCCCCATTCTTTAGACCTATTTACTAGACAGGTGACATTTTGACAATGTGTTTGGTATGCAAGCACATTTCAACTCTTACTTATAATGAGTTTGACTTTGATGTTTTGACCTAACTTCTGGTTTTAAAGCTACAGAAACAAACGTTAGACCATGTGTACTATTTTGTAAACAACTGAACAACCTTGAGAATGACCTTTTGATCTAATTGCTTGTTTGTAAAGCTACACAAATGAAATATTGACAATTAAAGTTCACCACGAACAAGTGACAGAGGTGAGCTAAAAGTATGGACAGAAAGTTTCTCATGCGACCGTCGAAAAAATTTCCGTCAGAGTAGAATCTAACTTTCCTCAATTATAGCTTAAGAAGTGAATTTACTATATAAATTATATTGCTAGTATGACCAAATAAAAGAGAATAAAGCCATAGGTCAATGTGATAACGTTTAGAAAACATTTACGAAAACAGAGAAACAGACAACATTGCAAACGGAATGGCTTGAGAATACATTTGTACTCTTGCAATTAAGTAACATCTTTTCAAATTTGAAAATCAGCCCATAGTAAAAACAAATCGTTAGAAAACCATGCTCCTGTTGGTTAGTGTCAAATCTTTTTGACGTACAAAACTGCTTTCGTGAGTTAAAAACAATGTTCAATTATTTTAAAACACTTAAGAGCCACATTATCTACTTCGTGCTGAATTAGTTATGATTAATTCTAACATGAATCATGATTGTATCTCTATTTACAAAGAGTAGAACAATTATGTTTTATCACGCCATAAACAACGCGGGAAACGATATGCCGTCAACATGACGTCATATTGCCGTTAAAATGACGTCAAATAGTGCTGAATGACGTGAAATTAATATCCGCGTAGAAATTTACGATTTGCATCTATTCACCTTTTGTAATATCTGTTCATGTTAGAATCGAAATAACATCCTTTTCAGCGTTGTTATCGTCTAATGAACAACTCTCTGTCATTTTAATGCGCAGTAATAAACCACTCAGGCCTCCGACCTTCGTGGCTAAACACTGCGTATCAGTACTTCAAATCATTGTTTATAAGAAGATCAACACCGCTGGAACGGATATCATTACATGAATCTATATTTCATCTGAAGCTAGTCATGCATAATGAAACACAAGACACCTTGCGAATACAAATGAGAAGGTAGGAGGGAGGGATGTAGGCAGAGAAAGAGAGAGAGAGAGAGAGAGAGAGAGAGAGAGAGAGAGAGAGAGAGAGAGGGGAGGCACAGACAGACAGAGAGAGACAGAGAGAGACAGAGGCACAGACAGAGAGAGACAGAGAGAGACAGAGAGAGAGAGAGACAGAGATAGACAGAGAGCAAACACGCAGAGAAATAAAGACATCCATTCTGACAAAGGTTCAAGAAAATCCAATGAAATATGCAGCCGCAATAGAATATGCAAGTTTTCCTATGATATGATATGGTGACCTAGTTTTTGACCTGAGATGTTCCATAATTGAACTCGTCTCATTCTCAAGGCTCTCATTCTTACAAAACTTTATGAAGATCCATTCTACTGTATACACAAGGTAAAGTGTGAACAGACGACAGAAAGACGACGGACAACAAGCATTTCGTCAGCTAAAACATACAAATTATAATTACAAGGACTGAAAGTTAAGTCATGTCCAGAACACTTTCCGAGAAATCAACACAAACAGGAGAAATCAATCTCTTTTTTTTCATGGTGGTCCCGATGAAGAACTGTCTGTTTTAGGGAGGAGAATTATTAATACTGTAGGCATTTTACAATACAAGCAGCAGTGTCAGAAAATCAAAGAATTGCTATAAAATGTCTAACAAACCAGCATAAAAAGTAGCTACAAATAAATCTGGTAATGCAACACCTATTAAGCATTGGTAAACTAATGCAAGAGGGTCATGATGGCCCTTTTTATCGCTTACCTTAGTGATATTGCTTTCAAGTTGAAATCTGCATCCGAAACTATCCATATAGTTTAAGTTTCATTGTTGTATCTTAAAAACAAAAAATTAGGCCAAGGTCAAGGTCAGCCAATGTCTACAAGCACATCTGTATACATTGTCCAGATTTCATTAATGCAGCTTCAAAAACATAAAGTATGTCAGTAGGTCATGGTTAACCAATATCATATTTCCTTGTTGTAGCCAGAGACATAGAATAGAGAGATACGTAGCTTAAGCTTTTTACCTTAAAATATCACGTGTGACATTGGCAATTTGCAAAAATTACCGATTTTGTAGCAGATAAAGTTTTAAGATATTTGTTTTATATACACAACCCGTACATTTTCTTAAAGTTGAAGGTTAAAACTTTAGCTGCTGAATTTTTCAACCTTCAATTTTGCTTTGAACTCTCCATTATGCCATGTAGAAAAGACCCACTTTTTGTCAATAGATATAAACTGTTACTAAAATATTCCAGACAGGTATTACTTACGATGGTCAAATATCAATATATAATGCAAAACATGAAAATATATTTATTTGCAGCTAAAGTTTAATGTTTAAGTTTCCAAATAATGTATTATTTGCTACAAAATGATCAACGTCACTGTCATTGGTGATATTTCAGGAAACAGTAGTGTTGCATATCTCCCTTTTTTATGTCTCTGCTGTAGCTTGAAACAAGAAAGTAGGTCAGTAGGTCGAGTGGTTTGACCCTGTGACCTCAACTTAGTAGTAGTAGCTCACTATCTACTTTGAAGATCATAGGACTAATAGTTCTCAAGTAAGAACGTAAAAGATTTTTCCTTGACCTTTGACCCAGTACTGGTAAAAACCAACATGTCCATGAAATCTGAGGAGTTTATGCCCAATGGTTCTCGAGTTATTGAACGTCATAGAATAAACCATTGGCGTTGTTTTGACCCCGGGACACTATGAACAAAATTCATAGAAGACCCCCAGACAGTGATTAATACTCATAGTCACACAGTTTTAGTCAAAATGTTTTTAAAAAGTTTTTCCTATAACTCTATATGCAGACAGGAGACCCTAATGTGTGGTCAATTTGGACTACAGAGGTATTATTTGAACAAACGTGGTAGAGGTTCATTACACAATGTAACATACCTATACCTAAGCTCTAGGCCTAATGGTTTTTTGGAGAACAGGAAGTTTTCCTCTATATGTCTATGTAAAAACAAGTGACCCCCGGGCTCGGCAAATATTGACCATATGGGCACGATTTGAACAAACTTGGTAGAGGTCCACTAGAAGATGCCTAACACTAAAAAACTAAGTTCAGCGTCTTGTGGTTTCGTAGAAGATTTCGTTTTTTTTTCTATTTTGTTGTTCGGTCAACAGGAATCATTTGAATGATTTAAGACAGCTTAATTCCACGACGCTTCTGGCCAAGTTTGATGTCATTCCATGAAGTCAGTTTAAGCAACTTATACGAGCGCCGAGCGACGTACAAAAGACCATACAAAAAAGTTTCAATTAAGTGAGCTAAAATACTACATCAAAGTCAAGGAAAAAGTGCATGATCGATAATTTTATCTGTTCACCAACTGAGATCTGATTGAATACAATACTAGTATTATAATACATGATGACCATTTTTCACATATTCCCATTAACTTCCTCGTATAAAATTGCGAACGTCCTCCCTTTTTATAAAATGGCGGATCACTAAGTTAAACTTGTAACTTTAGCTACACGTCAGTTGTAAATATGTTAAAATAGGTGATTAAATGTATATAAGAAAATCCATGCATACATAACTCTGACTAGCATGATTATACACTTACTTGCCACCATCCCAGCAAAAGTTTACAAATACGCCTTTGATCAACCCATTTTTGTTTTCGTCTTCGTCTAGGCGGAAGTTAAATAGTTGGTTATCAGCTGATTCAGGCAGCCAATCGTATTTGCCGTCACTATTATGACGTAATGTCGCATGCAGACATTGACAACATTTTCTATGTTTAACCCATACGTAGATTCTAAAAGTAGAATTTCTTCAAATAGGTGTTTTTACAGATACAACTAATAACTTAATCCAGGTTAGACGATATCGGTTGTGTCGTCTGCTTTGAAGTGTAGCTGCTTTAAAATGTATTTACTTTAGTAGAGCATAAACTGATGTGTCACACAGCAGTGCGTGTCACAGATATTGATCGTTTTTCTTTCCGATGTAAATTCGCTAAATACAGTTACAGTAGTCCCTCCCTGTTAGTGAAGTCAGGTTCGAGTCCCACATTTGGTAGATACTTTGCTGGTTGAAGAAACCCATCCAAATGTTTAAATAGTTATTAAAATAATATTCATACAGCTATAACGCGACTGAAAAAGTAACCTTGCCTTAACAACATGTTTGTTACTATTCACTGCCGTGGAAACTTTGGACACCCATCCACTGACGAATTGATTGTAAGACTCTAGCCCTTTATAGGATTTCAGATCATCAAACGTGTATGGGCTTGGTGAATAAACAAGGTAATTTACAATATCTGGGTAAGTAATAGACAGCAGTAGGTTCACATCATGCGGCAATGTTTTCAATTAACTTTACCGAAATCAGCTTCAATATCGCAACAAATTGGCTCAAGGCCGTCCCTATACAATTTTGTCTGTTTACACAACTTATTCCCCGACTTTTCTGACATCACAAATACTATTTGTAGTCAATTATCTTTATTTAGCAACTATGATGAGTCAATATTCTTTTATTAGCCGAACAGGGAAACCTCCAAGAGGGCGGCTAACCGGTTTAAGGGTAAAAATCTACCGTTGCTGCAAAGTGTCTGTATATGTATGGTTAAAGTAGGCAGTGTCATGCTACAATTTATTGCTATATGCTTTGTAATGCACATCATGTATTTCTAAACAATTTACCATTAACTGTAATGTTATTGAATTAAATGTGCATTTATTTATAGATGCATGTTTATAAAACGATTATCAATTTTCCAAAAAATATAAGACTGAATGAGATTTAGTCCGACTCTTTAAATTTTAAATTGATGTTTAAAGTGATTGTATTGATTCGTTCAGCAAGAGATGTCTAAATCAACATATACATGACGAAGAGGGGAGGGTATTGGCTTGAATGACATGTTATAAATCGCATATAAAGTCTAATCAAAATGCAATCATTGAATATAATGCAAATTCCTTCGAAAATCCCAAGATTTCTTTTTATAAACAAAACACAATTCTTCATATTTAGATAATGCTGTGAAAAATATTAAATATAATAAACACTACCGTTAAAATATATAATTTTGATGCTATACTGCGGCACCGTCAGCATTTACAAAGTAGTTGGAAATGCAGCAAACGGCATGTCCGGTATAAAACATACAAGCATCGGTAGAGGGAAAAGGGGATCGTATTGAGGACATAGCGCATTAATATTCGTTATACGGAAAAGATCGGACACTTACGGACCTGCACGGAAAGGAATACTATAACGTCCCGATCACGTTCGGCAGATTCACGGATCCATTATATATAAATGTTTTGAAATATTTCCCGGTATTGAATCTGAATTTGATGGAGAGAAGTCGGTTTGTTTAAATGCAAAATCTAATTCATGGAATGAAACAATATACATAAGAAAAATGTGACGTTATTTTCAAAAATAGATAAACTTTTTGATCGACTGAATAATGTGACAAAACATAAGGTCATTTTCTGCAGTCTAGTCTTCATCTTTTCATCAAGGTGATCACGTAAACTACAAGCATAGATAGTACGGTGTACCTATTTCTGTCGTCTATGGGATCTTGTATGGTATCCAGTTGACCAAGTCGAACGTAAATATCAGATACAGTATCAGATACTTACTCGAAAGCTATACATTCTAGATGATCTTCTCTAGAAATTACATTGTAGGGAATCAAGTTAAGTGCCAAATTGTGCGATACATAAATATTAAAGTCTATTTACTATTTTTAACTAGGGAATCTTGTACAGAACCCAGGAAATCACGTGAAGTGCCGTACATAAGTACTAGGGTACTTATCGATTCCGTCAAGTGTTTCTTGTACAGCAACCAGGAGATTAAGAAAAGTTCATTGTATAAGTACACAGAGTCCTTCCGTCTAGAGGATTTTCATACAAGATCCAGGGGATGACGTGAAGTGACGTACAGATATCGTTGTGTATAGTATAAAATACATAGCTTTTTCGTCTAGGGGATTTTATACAGCAGCCAGGGGATCACGTAAATTGCCGTTCATACTGCGTTTCATAGTATACTTACACTTCTTGTCTTGTTCTGTATCTAGAGGATAGAGTAAATTTAAAGCACACGTGCGTGAATGTGTGTGCGCGTGAGCGTTCCGCGTGTGTGTACTTTTAAGGTGGCAAACTTGTTCAAGAGCAGAATTTGACCGTTGGAAAACATGCCCTAATTTAGCGTTTTTACACTCTGGAAGCCATTGTTTTTGCGCAATTACAACAAAACCTTTATGGAATGTGTATGGCCACGAGATATTAGCCATGTTTGCCTATGGGTCCAATCAGATCCAAAATCCCAGTTTCAAATGTTTCCATCTTTGATTGCCTGGTGTGGCTTGCTTCACTGTGGCGCTAAAGTGTCTTGTTTAAGAAACATTACCACTGATCGAGTGCTACCACAGTGACTGCGAAACTACGGCTCTTTTTATAAACTTTGGTCTAAAGAACAGTACTAAAACACTTAACCTTAAAATGAACTAGAAAAAGACGTTGATCGATCCGCCTTTGTGACCACATGTTGGAAAATGGACAGTTCACACTTTCAATCAGAAAGAATCAATGCTGATGATCGCTTTATAGGCCTTCATTGGTTATTATAAAAAAATTATTGCCAGTGATGGCAAAAATTGGAAGGCAAAGTGTAAAGACTGCTGATGTGAGTTGTAAGGTTCTAAGAATCAAATCCCAGAGAGAGAGAGAGAGAGAGAGAGAGAGAGAGAGAGAGAGAGAGAGAGAGAGAGAGAGAGAGAGAGAGAGAGAGAGAGAGAGAGAGGGAGAGACGGACGGACGGACGGCCGACGTCAGATAGACATACAGAGATATAGCTGGAGAGAGAGGCAATGTGTCATTATCATGTCTTGCTTAAGGACACAACAACTACTTTGCACTGGTTTGAATTGAACCCGGGACCCCCCTTACACTAACACTGTTTCTATAGGTGGCGCCATCGATTAAGTGTCGTGCTTCTATAATAAGGAATGATACATGTGTATGTACAGTTCATTAATTTTCTAAAACTAGAAATAGCCGTTAAGATATGTTGAAAAATTAATTTTGAAATCAAACTGGAGAACTTGTTATCCTCTCTTATGTGCTTTTATTTAGGCTTATCAGAGCCACAGTGGTGAGAATTTTCATACGATGGCATTAATGAAAGTTTAAAAATATTGTCCTTAACTACTGATTTTTTAAACAAGAGGGTCATGGCGGCTCACTCACCTGAGTGTACTTAGACACTTGATATGTAGAATTGTCTGGTCCTCGCTCAGGCCTGGTCTAGTTATGTCCGTGTGGTCAAACTAGGTCCCATCCTTTGGACCAACTTTCTTGATTCTGAAACTACATTGTACATAGATGACATTTTGACTATGTGTTAGGTAATCAAGCACATTTCAACTCTCACCTTTGACGAGTTTGATTTTGATCTTTTGACCTACCTTCTTGTTTTTAAGCTACAGAAACGAAAAGAAAGTATTTTGCAAACAACCTGGACGACCTTGATAATGACCTTTTGATCTGATTGCTTGTTTGTGAAGCTACAGTCGTGCACTGTTGACAATGGAAGCGAGAATGTTAATACATTAATTTTGGACATAGGCCCGACGATGGACATGAGTCCATCCTTAAAGTTCACCACGATCCAGTGGCAGATGTGAGCTAAAACATGGACAGAAATGTTGCTCATGAGACCTACGAGATTTGTCAAAAAGCATTGCCGTCAGGGTAGGGCCTATATTTCCTAAATTATAGCTAAAGAAGTGAATTTACTATACAATTCATATATAAAGCTATTATGACTTAAGCAAATATAATTAAAACATAGGTCAAAGGGTTAACTTTTAGAAAACATTTATAAAAACAGAGAACATTGCAAACGGAATTTTTAAAACTAATAGCGCATAATGGCTTGAAAAATACCTTGGAACTCTTGCAATTATGTAACATATTTTTAAATCTGATCACAAAAACAATCGATACATAAATCAAATTGCTAGACAACCATGGTCTAGTTGGTTAGTGTCAAATCTGTATGACGTACAAAAATTGCTTTCATAAGTAAAATAAATAGTCACATATTCTAAATTCTTTAAAGGTCGCATTACATTGTATCTCGCTCTACTTTGTGCTTATAACACGTTCTGATGAGAATACTCACACTTCTGATTGTGCCTGGACTATACCATTTTCATTTTTTTTCAAAATTCAATACCCGTGTACAATTTCGTTAAAATTAACGTTTTTTTCAATATGAACAATCATGTTTGTGTTATATAGCACAAAGACGTGTTATTTATATTAAATATTTTATTACTTTTCACATTGAATACAGACATGATAATGATATTATAAACGTACTAGCTTATGTAAAATATCAGTTAAACAACTAGATGGACAAAAAATGACTGAATTCAGTCACTAACTGACCACACATTTATAGCATGATCGGAGAATCTGTACTCCAAGACGATTCGAATATGATCGAAATTACATGTGACTGAATTTCAGTCATTTCTGATTTCACTATCTGCAACTGAAGAAGCAATGAAAGTTAAAACAACCAAATAGCTGAAACCAATGGCTGTTTCTCCGTGACCAAAGTAAGAAGCTAGCCGAATTCGGTTAAATAGCATGATTTATAACACACACGGAAAATCACCGAGACTGTGTGTAAAATAAATGTATTCACTCAAAATTATCATTAAGCATTGTTTATAACGACAGTATGCTAAATAAATATGTGTGTATATAGATCTGGTAAATACACATGCATGCAAACAAAAAATTTATAGTACAGTTCCGTTAAATATAAATATATTATATAATATACTTTTTATATTTTTATACTAATTCATTTTTGGTCGATTGTGAAACAAGTTATCCAACTTATATTAATCACTCTCGACATCTCATTCCTGATGGTATCCATCGCCGTGAGGGTATAAGAGAAGAAAATCCAGTTTCTCTTTTAATGCTGAGCACCAAGCAAGGGAGCTACTGATACCATTTTTTACGTCTTTGGTATGACGCGGCCAGGGAGCGAACCCATGACCTCCCGCACTCGAGGCGGAAGCTCTTCCACGAGGCGGTTATATACTTTTTCCAAGGAAATGTTTTTTAGAACAAGAAAAAACTGTCAGTTTTTTTGCTACTTCTTTATGTTTTAATATTCACTAGCAACATTTTACAATTGTACATATTGCGTTTATAATTTTACATATTTATATATTTAGATTTAGAAAAAAAATATGATTATTTTGTTTTCATGTTATGTCACCAGATACAATAATAACAACAACAAAAACAACGCACTTATATAAAAATATGAATAAAAGTGCAAAAGGATGAATACACTTCATTCAAACAAAACATCAATAAAAGAATTGGATATAAACTGAAACAGAGCAATGAAATAGTTCACACTTTCATTCTAGTTATTGGAGTATTACTTCAATACTGGAAGGATAAATCTCAAATGAAGTCCGATTGTACCGAATTGGGGCTAATGAATATGATTAAAACTACGCTTATAAGCTAACATGAAACTTTTGTTTATATACTATTTCAGTTTTTAACTTTCATGCAATTTTGACGACTGTAGTTTAAACAAGAGGGCCAGGATGGCCCTGTATCGCTCACCTTGGTACAAGTACACTTGCCTGGTGGGAGATCACTAGACAATGTTATATACCAAACAGGTTTTCCTATATACATCTTTGTAAAACAAATGACCCCCCCCCAGGGATAGGCCAATTTTAACCCCAGGGGCATAATTTGAACAAACTTTGAAGAGGTCTACTAGGCAATGCTACATGCCAAATATCTGAGCTCTAGGGCTTGTAGTTTCAGAGAAGAAGATTTTTTAAAGTTTTCCATAAATAAGCCTATGTAAAACTAAGTGACACCCCGGGCAAGGTCAGTTTTGATCCCAGGGGCATAATTTGTACATTCTTGGTAGAGGTCTACTAGAAAATGCTATATGCCAAATATCTAAGCTCTAGGCCTTGTGGTTTCAGAGAAGAAGATCTTTAAAGTTTTTCCTATATTAGCCTATGGAAAACTAAGTGACCCGCGTGCGGAATCAATTTTGATCTGGGGGTCATAATTTGAACAATCTTAGTAGAAGTCTACTAGCCAATGCCAAATATCTAAGCATTAGGCCTTGTGGTTTCAGAGAAGAAGATTTTTAAAGTTTTTCCTATATAAGCCTATGCAAAACTAAGTGACCACCCGCACGGGATCAATTTTGACCCAGGGGTCATAATTTGAACAATCTTGGTAGAGGTCCACTAGACAATGCTACATGCCAAATATATAAGTTCTAGGCCTTGGGGTTTCATGGAAGAAGATTTTCAAAGCTTTTCCTATATAAGCCTATGTAAAACTAAGTCACCCCCGTGCGGGGTCAAATTTGATCCGGGGCTCATAATTTGAACAATCTTGGTAGAGGTCTACTATACAATGCTACATGCCAAATATCTATAAGCATTATAAGCATTAGGCCTTGTGGTTTAAGAGAAAAAAAAAAAAAAAAAAAAAAATAATATCAAACAGGGAATGCCACGTACCAAAAACGCAGCCTCCCCAAAACGAGCCCCACAGCACCAAGAAGTGCACACCACCAACACACACACACACACACACACACACACACACACACACACACACACACACACGACACACACACACAATCATGTACACACACACATATACACAATACAATTCAAGACGATTTTTAAAGGTTTTTCCTATATAAGAATTCTTTGAACAACTTTGATAGAGCTTCATGCCAGGTGAGCTAATAAAATTAATAAAGAAGAAACTTTTTAAATAAACTCAAAACAAACTATTTGCAATGTGATTTGGTAAGATATGTACTATATCTAATAATGTGTAGATCACTTTGTGGAGAACGTTGATAAGCTGCAGGTGAACGTCTTATTACAATGTTATTGTACATTAAATTACTGTAACAAAAAAACTAAAATTGGAAATATCGGCGGACGTGTACACATTATTAATAAGTGTATGGAAATTCCGTCACAATTAATGCACAAAGTACATGTACGTACTTCAAATCTTATTACATCTTTGAAACTTTCTTAAGCAAATGTTTAAATGTCTGACTTTTTATTCTAGCTCCGTCATTGCAAAGATGACAGGAGCAGCTTGATATACACCCTTCGTCAGCGTCAAACCTCCATGTGATCGCATGATATTTGTTTATGGTATTTATATACTATTGCAAAACTGGTTCTGGCCGGTTCGAAGACCATATCATCGCTTTTGCGTCCGCCATTCAATTCGCACTTCATGTCCGGTGTATAAATCTTACATGCATGAGTCGGTTTTCTGTAGGATGTGTAGCAGAGCAAAGGTCACAGGATATATCTCTACATGGGTATAATAGGAATTCGCTATGAGCACAGATTTTGATTCACCACAGATTGTCTTGAAAGTTATGCCATGTCTTTCCTTAAACCTATCTAACCACCCAGTCGATTGTTTGAACTCTTCAAGCCCTAACTGTTCGGCATATGATGAAGCCTTCTCAAGTAGGACTGGACCGCTGATAGGGACGTCACGATCTCGTGCCTCTTTGAACCATCTCAGGAGACCTGTCTCTAATTCCTCATAGGAGCCCTGAAAAATATAAAGGAAACATTCATTTAATATTCATGATTATGACAGCTTATTCAAAATCAAAATTTACACGACCCATGCCTCGTCTCTAGTAGCAATGATTCAATGCAATTCTTGCGAGACTTTCTGAAAAATGTCATTAATTTAAGAGTCACGAACTTGCGTTTGATTATTTAAATAAACCTGTAAAGATAATGTAAATAAAAAGTAAACATTACTTACCGTCCTCATGTTACGTCTTTTAGGCCCGAATTTGATGTACCCTTCTTTTATCGTGTCTGCTTTTTTCAGCCACCCGGAGAATGTATTTTTTGGTATGCCAAACATCTTTGCAACTTCTGTTTTTGACTTCTGTCCTTTATCAAATTCAGTGATCGCGTTGTACTTTATTTCTAATGTTTTTTGTTCTAATTTTCTCTTTGTTCCCTGTTTCCCAGTGGCCGACTTAGCTATCCCCCGTTGCCGGGTCCTGCACTAAGTTGCTCGGCCCTGGTTGTATTTTCCTGATCTGTCTGTGACATTTTCAGTAGTGGTATGAGTTTACATCGAATGTACGCCTATTAAATATACAGCGAGAGCTGTGACACCATATTCTCAATCATGATAATAAAGTAAATGTATGAAATGTTTGTCATTCATTTAATAATTTATTCAAATTTCTGAAGAAAAAAAAACAACTTTAAATTAAAGCCAATCTGCTACTTATTGCTATTAACATTGTGAGCGACTTTCAGTCTGTTTGTACATCATAACCTTTAATTGCAAATTTAACGAGGTGTGAATAACACACGCCGTTTCACAGCGCTTGTGTTTGACAGCTGATCATTTCTTTAATATAAGAGCATGAGTTTTAATAAAACAGACACAACTTTTGCTCTTTCCGGATAGAACAAATGAATGAAGTCAGTCAATTCGTTGATAGAAATATCACAGATCATAACGTTTTTTATATACAAAAGACACGCAGCTCACTTTAGCTTCGACAATATCGTTTTACTATTAGCCGAACAAGTTTGACAGTCCTGTTATATATGTATCACTCTCACTCAGTATCTTCCATTTGTTCCGTATCTTCTTCCTCTTCCAACTGTGGAGTGACGTAATTGTCCAGCACTTTATCAAACAGAAATCTCCGTTTAAGAATGGCGTACTTTAAGGCTTCCTCCCCTTCGTAGTGTTCTGTTGCAATTAGTTGATTGACTGTCTTCTTTATCGCTTTATAGATGGGATCCTTCTTCATAGCATCGAACCACACCAGTTTTCTACCGAAAATGTTCATCCTGGCTTTCCTGTAAGTGCTTTTCATGTCCTCAAAGACATTTTCTATGGCTTCACTTTCACTGGTCTCGGTATCTTCTTTCATAAGCTCATTCACTTCGGTTTCATACTGCGACTGGCACTTATCAAACGCTTCCTCTACAATGTATTCCCAAGGGTCAATATCCAAACTCTTCTCAGAGATTACAGACATATCGTCGTCGCTGTTATCAGAATTGTTTTCATTAAAAGGTCCAAAAATGTCCTCTTGAACAGAAATGTTTGACATCGCGTCTTCCTCTGAATCTTCGTCCGGATGTGCAGACCTTTTATGCCGTAACATATTATCCCGTCTTCTAAAGGCTTTGAAACATATATCACATTCAGACATCGCGCTTGAAGGCTAAACTGCAAATGAGGAGGAGTCATGTAAGTGTTCAGTTTAATACCTGTCCAATAGTAGTGATGTTTTCATCTTCTTTTGATGTCTGCTTCGGCTTTCTGCTCGCAGATGGTGCCCTCTGCCTAGGTTTCTTAGTACTATTGCTACTAATACCATCTACAGTGGCGCCTGCGTGTAGGTTCCCCGTGTTTGCGTGAAAAAGCGTTTTGCACGCGTGTCGGACACGATCGTGTTGCACGGTATGTTACTGCGCATGCCCAGCGTGCAGCGTGTAGAACCGTGCAATTGCTAGTGCGCATGCCCAGCGTGCAGCGCATAGGAAACCGTGCAATTGCTAGTGCGCATGCCCAACGTGTAGTCGCTGAGCGTGAAACGTGCAAGCGCATTTATCATTGGGCTACATGTATGTTTTGCTCTGGATAACACCTGGTCAATTCTAGCATATTTCAATCAATCACTTGCATTTTTCGCCAATAGTCGTACTTTTCCTATCATCCAATTAACCTCGCTGATGCTAAAGGAAGTCGGTAATCGGCATGTTTAGATTTTATCCAAAGAAGTATGGAAAATACCCAATTTTATTAAAATGAAAACATCAGCCCAGATACTAGTTATTATACGCAAGACAAAGTCTCTGTGCCGGTGCCGACCCACTTCGGACCACATTTTACGGACACTTCGGACCAGATTTATAGACACTTCGGACCATGAATATATATTGTCGCAAACTCTGATATGGCACTTCGGACCATAAAAATATTATAGCAAAATATTATGTGACACTTCGGACCACGAAATCGTAATGATTTTAATTATTATTAATCATAATTTTCTCATTTTGGCACCGCCACTGACGATAAATATCCCAATGTTGATTAAAAACAATTTATTAAAAAACACAACAACATCAAATCAAATACTAAATTAGAATTTAAGCCCGACGAATATTTCAAGAATAAGTCATGTTTAAAAGTCCCAGGATCACATTTACAAGTAGCTTTCATTTTATCAAGAAAGATGTCTTGCTGACAGAAAAGACCTTTATTTGTGCCAAAACCATTCCAAACTTTGCTTTTTAAATTGATAACATAGTGCAGAATTTTTTTTCAATGCTTTTGCAAATGGCAACTCTTTTTCTGAAAGAAAAAACTTGAATACAAAAGAAAGGCATAATTATGTCAACGTCATTGTTTTAGAGTGAATAGAACATGATTCTATCATTATACTATCAATAAATTTATGTGACTGTATCAGTACATTTTAAGTGATCCTGGGACTTTAATATTTATACAGAAATTACATATCCTTTGAACGCCTATAATGTAATAAACCGTATACGCGGGTTAAGACAGGTTTGGCCTTCCATAGAAGTGACAGTTACCGTATGGAACACGTTTTGTCTGTATGAATGTAAAGGCTATGCCGACAGCCCCTGAATGTTGAAATCTCAGACGTCCGAGGCAAATGCTGACACTTTAAGACAACCTTGAAAATGACCTTGGACACAATTTTACCAGCTTTGAAAATTTTCATTTTACCAATGTTCCCTGTGGGATAGTGTTTTGAGCGCGTGCAAATATTTTTTCATAGACATAAAGCAGACATGTCGTACTCAAACTAGGTATATTGACATCTTATGAGAACGCTTAAAATTGACCTCTCGTTAGCAAAAAAAAAAAAGAAGTCCATGCGCAGGTTAGCAGACAGGGTGACCCCTGCGCGTGACCTCTGTAGGTGGGCCAATGGAAATTTTACTTTCATGTGACAGCTCAATCTATTTGCTGACGTATACAACACGTGCAGTAAACCGAAAGTAGCATAATGTGATGTACAGGGTTTACAAAAACACATGCGTGTCTGTCGAGTTTGTAACAAAATATGCCAGTGTGCAAAGGTTATGGGTACAGTCCATTGTATTAATTTATCAGAGCATTCATTGCAAATGGTAGTCTTCTTTCAAATTTACAAAATGTCCATTACATAAAGTTAGTAAGAGACAATATCATGGCTATTTTCCTTTACCCATTAAGGCATAGAATACACATTAATTGGCATGGACCGCCACCTCTAAGCACTATAGTGTACAGAGGAATGAATTGGATAATACAGTGGGATATTTTCTAAGTGCCTAGCCTCAAAAGATGTGCAAGGGGGATTTGCCCTATCTCTGGCTTAAAGTTTTTTGCAGTGGAAAAAATAACACTTCAAATCAATTAGTGTGATGTTAATAAAAATATTTAGAAAACAAGTCGTTAAAGCTGTCATTGGAAAGTAACAAATGCCCCAAAAGTAGTGTCTCCCAGTCTGTGACCTGGACCATCAAGATGTGGACCAAACTTTCAAAGTTCCTTCGGGAGCACTGAAATACATGTCGCAAAATCCCTTTTATTCATCACTGCGACAAGTACATGTATGTGGGATGCAAAATATTTTTGAGCCCTGGACCAAAGTCTATGAATAGCTTCGTGAAAACGAGTCAAAATTGTAAACTAGAGCTTTCACTAAATGTGATTAATACCCCTGAAAGACTGCTTTATAAACTGAGGAATTTCGTAGTAACAGAATACCTTGCAAACAAACTAAAAAGAGATATTGTTCTTGGCAATAACTCTGCAATTTGTCAAAAAAGAGTTATGATTCTTGTACATTGCACTTCCTTCCTATGTGCTTGACCATTGTATGGAATCGTATTGAATTCCAACCAATAGTTTTCGAATAATGCTCCGGACAATAAATTCAACAAAGGGCAACAACTCTGAAATGAGTTAAAATACAGTTATTGTTCTTTTGCACTGCACTTCCTCTCATTGTGCTTGACCTTTGTATGAAGTAGTATTGAATTCCAACCAGTAGCTTTCAAGTTATGCTCCAGACAAGCAAAAGTATCAAGGGTAATAACTCTGTAATTAGTCAAGATGGAGTTTTGGTTCCTGTGCACTGCACTCCCTCTCATTGAGCTTGACCATTGAATGAAGTTGTATTGAATTCCAACTAGTAGTTTTCGAATTATGCTCTAGACAAGGAAAAGTAACAAAGGGCAGTAACTCTGTAATGAGTCAAAGTAGAGTTATGGTTCCTGTGCACTGCATTTCCTCTCAATGTACTTGACCATTGTATGAGGTTGTATTGAATTCCAACCTGTAGTTTTCAAGTTATGCTTCAGACAAGAAAGTAACAAAGGGCAATAACTCTGTAAATACTCAAGATAGAGTTATGGTTCTTGTACACTGCACTTCCTCTGACTGTGCTTGATCATTGTATGAAATTGTATTGAATTCCAACCAGTAGTTTTCAAGTTACGCTCCGGACAAGGAAAAGTAACAAAGGGCAATAACTCTGATATTATTCAAGATGGAGTTATGGTTCTTGTGCACTGCACTTCCTCTCAATGTGCTTGACCATTGTACATGTTGTATGAAGTTGTATTGAATTCCAACCAGTAGTTTTCAAGTTATGCTCCGGAAAGGAAAAGTAACAAAGGGCAATAACTCTGTAATTATTCAAGATGGAGTTATAATTCTTGTGCACTGCACTTTCTCTCAATGTGCTTGACCATTGTATGAAGTTGTTTTGAATTCCAACTAGTAGTTTTCAAGTTATGCTCCGGACAAGGAAAATGCAACAGATCGCCCGACCGACCAACCAACCACCGAGTGACTCCTGTATACCCCCCTAAACTTTGTTTCAGGGGTATAATTAGTGCTTACAACTGAATATAGTCAATGAAAATAACAGTTGTTATATTTATGTAATATAATTTAATGTATTTAATTCATATAAGTAATATTGATACTGAACACAATTTACTGTTCTAAACTTGTAATTTACAAAAAAGTGAATTGTTAATTTCCTTTTATATAAAAATAGGTTGGGAAGCACCTATCTGAAAGTCACCATAACCAGTCAGGGTTGTAACTTGTTTGTTATTTTGAAAATAACTTCTACCAGTTATATTTATCTTTTACTCATCACTCACTAAAATAACTTCTGCCACGACAAAACCTTCTGAAGTAGGACATTCTTCAGGTCATCTCTAAGACAAGTTTGCCAATAAATCCATTGTGTCAAACTGAAGTCATTACTGTCAGCTATAAAGAAAGAACTTGCATTTCTCTCTCTTATCTAAAGGCATTTGCATTATTATAAGACTGAGGTAATCTGCTTGTAATGAAGAAATTCAGGAAAAACTGAAATGTTGAATTGTTACCTGTACAAGTTGTTATCAGAAAGTCCCAATGACCCATTATTTTGGTCACCTCAACTTTCAAGGGAGTTATTTCTTTCAGCAAAGGGAAGCAATTTTATTGACAAAATGTTTCAATTATCACTTACTGTAGTTATTTTCAAAATAACTTAAACAAGTTACAACTTACACCACCGGTTGATAACAAAAAAAATTATTCGAGCTCTTCAGAGGGTTTACTTCCTTTTACACTGAAAACAGTAAAATTAATACTGTGTCGTACTGTACAGACAAAATTTTGGTAACGGCTTGCCGTGAACTGCAAAAGTAAAAGAAACTGCAGTGTATCATGAACCTCTAACACTGACATAAAAAAAAAACACTGTTCAGGATACATCCTTAACAATGCACACTGACAGAAGTTTCATATGGATTTCACCACCACAGTTTGCAGTATGGCACATATTAATATCAGCCTCTTTGCTTTCATGTGTTTCCATTCATTCAACCCAATTTCTTTGATCACTTTGATCAAGGTAATTTCTCATGTTTTTCCCATCTTTGTGCTCTAAGATAATCATAATGTGCAGCTGAATTCATCTGTTGTTATTTAGGTGGCCTTTCACAATCATTCTCTAGTGTGACTATCCGTTCATGACCTCCAACAATATATCTTTTACACCATTTAACTGTTTATTTTCTTTCAACACAAAAAAGACATAATATATTGACTACTTATTTTCATACACTCGAGCACATCATGTGACTAAAAATATTTTAGTTGCTCAAACACGACTGACTTTACAGTATTACAATGGCATGTAATTTTCACATACATGTCATTTCTCTTTTAACCAATTTGCCTTCTGTTTATGTGTACCTATCAAAGGATGCAATCTTTGCTGGAAATTAATCACGAAAGGCTCCATTACGTTTTCTCAAAAATATATCCAGTCATTACATCAGCAATAGTGTGATCTGTAGAAAAAAGAATTATCTGATGAAAGTAATTGTTCATACATGTATTTGTTAACATACCGTATAATATATAACTACATGTATTTTCAAAATCTTGAGCAATCTGAAGGCCCTAATACATCTTTAAGTGTGATTTAATTAGTTGGCACAAAAATCTTATGGAAAATTGTTAATTCTTTTCACTAAAATTACTTAGAAGTATGCAGTTGTTTCACAATTGAAATGGCAATCAAATTACAAAACAGTAAGAATTCTTCAATTTGTTTGAAATTTGATAAATCAAAAGTGACCTTATTTTGAGGGGGTGTTTTCTTCATCATGGAAGGCAGCAGCTTATTCCTTTTTGTTGTACATTGCCGTCTGTGACACAGGAATGCCAAGCTTGTGACACATATCTATGGTCTGAAAACAAAAATGAAAAAAAATATTAATTATTTCATACATATTTATAATCACTTTCATGGAACACATTCAACAAAGCTTTGAGTAGGCTAA
>JAFMSR010001356.1:0-29572 GCA_022818135.1 Saxidomus purpurata | reverse complement strand
ACAATAGAAAAGTACAATTTTTTAAATAACTTTTTTGCTAGGAAAAAGCACAAGTTTATTTTGTCAGTGTATGTTTATATTATTGTATGCAAAAAGAAAAAGCAAATTTCATGTCAACATCTTGTTGCTGAAATTTTGACTTTTTTACCAACTTAAAAACTAGAAAGTAATGTATTTATCAGGTCTGTATAAATGAGATAAATATACTGTGAAAAAATTAACTTGCGCCTCTGTGACTTCATGCAGACCAGTTGACCAATCGGATCATGAGGTCGCGTTCATTTCTTCATTCGGTAAAAGGTGAAAACTCAGTCTTTACCGTTGACTCATATGCAAGTTTGAATTCATTTTAAACGAAACAAAAAGCTTTTAACAACATATAATTATTATAAAAACAATCTGATAGTTTAAAGGTAATGGAAGATCGTCGTCTTCTTCCATTTCTTATCTTAGTTATTGTATTATTCAAAGTTCAAGATGCATAGAGACCAGCGATAACAGCCGAGGAATCACCTTTCCTGAATGTAAATAATTTATCAGTATCCGGATGTGCGAAGCTGAGTTTTTGCTCATTCGGGATATTTACCCCGATCAGGTGATATGCTCAGCCTGTTCACTGTTCTTCTCTATAAAAGGAGTATTTCTCAGGGATACAGATTAACTTTTTTCAGCTACTAGCCAACTGGGCTACTAACTTTCAGATTCTGGTAGCCCACTCAAAAATGTAGTAGTCCACCCTCAATGGCGACATACTGCAGATTTCATAATACCGTGCCGTTTCAGTGTTTGCTTTACACACAGGTAGTAAATGACGTCGATGTTACATTCTGTAGTAAGCTCCGCCCAAATCGGTACCTTTATCTATCGTACACACTGACACTATACTGACAGTATAAGTTTACACATCTGCGACATTATTTGATTTTTTATGAATCTAGTGCTTATGTATTATTTTTGGATAAAATTGGTTTAATTTAAAACTCGAAAGTATATTTCAGAAAACAACTTGTATTCAATTTTTACAAACGAAACCGAACTGTACTGCGTGTTCTATAATCAACACGAAACAAAGATTTTATACTTTTCTGTAATATAGTCCATATAATAAAATTTTGATGGAGGAAAATGTGTCCTCGGCTAAGTATCTGAAACGTTTGCTGAGCTAAGAAGACACGGTTGTAAAGAGTCTTATACGACGAACGTTTTACAAAAATGATTCCAAGAACATTTCTTGCAGGATGTTTAGAACGAACTGTTTTAAGACATTTTATATTCGTGAATCACTGTTGAACCTGTAGAGAATATAGCACCCTTGATCATCTTTCCTGTATATTTTTTCATACGGGAAATCCTTTCTAAAGCGTGATGAGAAATGTATAAAACAATGTTTATATAATTGTTGTTTTGTTGCATCATCGTCGATTGTATTTTACGAGAAAACAGAAATTCACCTTCGTAAAATTTATAAAAGAATGTCTAGATAATTGAGTGACCACTCTTTAAACTTATGGTAAATTATATACATTATACATGCGCTCTGCATGTAAATATTTGTACACAGTATAGCAAACTTCCGTGTACACCATCTCAGATTCAGGTAAATGTATCGCTGTACAAACTTGCGAAAAGTCAAATCGTATGTCGGTAAAATAAACACAAACTGAAAACATCAAAACTTGGCTCGATCGTACACGTAATCGTCACCAATGAAGTGACCGAAACTACTAATAAAACAAACTAAATTTCATTTGTACTGGCGATAGATAGGTCAACTTGTTGGCAATGTGATGTACTGGTAGTCCTAGAAAAAAAAACTCGCATTTATTATTTAGTTTTCACTTTTATGATATTTCACTTTTTATATTCATTGAGGAAAGTCATGCTAACAAAGATGTAAAAAAATAAACACCAAAAATTAAAAAAAATAGAAATCATGAAGAAACAAGCATTATGTCTAAATAGTTGGACTACCGGTACAGGTAAACGCTCTACATTTTTGTGAAAGCCTGGTTTCTCCGGTACGACTCTGATAACATGTGCGCTAGATATCTTCAGCAGGGATTGTAGAAATAATCTTATAGTCAAAAGTGTACATGATAGAAATAAATCCTGTCTTCAGATAAATTATAAACAAAATTTATCGGTCTTTGCTACATTTCTTGCTACACAGATTATCATTTTACAGATTTCAGAGCATCGACAGAAACATTTTAGCACTCTTGTAAGTCAAATACAGCACGTGCAAAGCATGAGCGGTTGTAACAAGATATCAGTAAAGTCGTATTTTATAATGTATAATATGCAAGTATTGCGATCGGATCATTTATAGAAGAGCGAAATAGAATGTATATTTACAATATTTTTATTCATTCTACTGCGACATATATTTACACTAAATTCATGTAAGTGAAATGACACTTGTACCGGATTTACACGTACATGTTGTATGCGTATATCCCCTTCTTGATGGGACACTAGCACACAAGCAACATGTACGTAACCGCCGACTAAACACTACTGAATGCCGTAAACAATATGACCTATTTATATTCTTTTTCTCACTATGAAAACACAGACACACTTTATCTTATTGCTCTCCGTATGTGTAAAATGTAGCTCCGCCTACAGACGCTTTAGTCATTCATTACCTGTATTCAATCGATACGCAACAAACACTGAAACGGCGCGCTATTATGAAATCTGCAGTAATATAGAGATAAAATAGAGAAGAAAAACATGTTAATATTCAAATAAGTATGTCTGGGACATACATATATATTATTATTATTAATGAATTATACATGTATCCTCGAAGGACCAGTTTCAGTGACCCTAAGAATACTTCAGGCAGAATTACCAAATCTGTTGTACCTATTTCAATGACCCCTACTTCATTTGTAAACTAGTGACAATAGCCAGTATTTTGCATTTGCTCGAAGTATACTATCACAAACTGAACAAAAAATAATTAATAACCAGCGTGAGACTTGTTTATATTGAGATACAAAGCACATTCAATTTAATGGTTACAATGTATTATGAAGCACAAGGGGTGGAGTTCAAAGAGTGGGCAAAAAAATTTTTTTTTTAATATAAATAATGATATTTAGTTGTCTTATATGCAATAAGAATCTGTTTACCATATCTAAAAAAATATAAAGACTTTTGCAAACTTATTTCAATAAAATCAGATCTGAAAGTTTGTCACCACTTCTCAGATCGGCCATTTTCCCATTTAAAAGATATAAGCAGATTATTTGCTTTGAATATGTCTTTTATCAAGAAGTTCTTATAGTCTTCCATTAATTTACGATTCTCACTCCAACTGACATTGTAGCTGCGGGACCGCATTTTCTTATTGTATTCTTTCATGTACTTTCGTTTTTCGGCCGTAGTTTGAAGTTGTTTTTAATTCTGGGTTCCTAATATCTCCACATTTTGCACTAATTTTAAATTATTTAGCCAGCGAAATTCATCAAAAGTTTTACAAAATCAAAACATTAAAATTGAAAACGGAAGCGGAACAACGCCGGTGAGTGAAGAAGCGAAAGAAATGAAAGCAGCGCAAAGAATAATTACGGGAAACGCACTTTTTTGCCGAAAAGTGCAAATATACCCGGGACGGATTTTCGATCGCCACCTGGGCGACTGAACTTTCTACTTTTATTAGTCCAGCGCGATTTTTAGTCGCCATGGGCGACCGTTAATCTGTATCCCTGTTTCTCTTAATGTTTCATGTGTCAATGATTGAATCATATAAACCAAGCAAATCAATAACACACATACTTGGATCTATATAGTAACAATGGGAGGTGAAATGAGTTGGGGTGTGAAGAGTCTGGACAACATTTTTTTTGGCACAGGTTTACAACTCATTCTGGAATTCTGGTTGTTCCGTACCTTGGTTGTTCCGTACCAGGTTATTCCGTACCATTTCCGGAGGTTCCGTACCACATATAATAATAAGATGTTTCGTACCACATATAAGAATAAGTTGCTTCGTACCATATATAGATATAAATGGAAAGACATTGTATATTTTGTTTTTCAGTTAAGATGTTAGAGTTTATATTTTAAAAATTACTTTCATAGAATCAATAATTTATAAAACAATATTTATAATTCACACGCATTGTAGGTCTGTCAAACAACGCCACGGACGAAAGCTGTTAACAAACACAGAGATAAATATGTGTTAATTGACAGCGCATTTTAATTAATTAGTAATCACTCAGCTGATTAGCTTTAACGGCTTTGACATAAATCTTTATTCTTATGAGTGAACGATAAACTGTGTAAATAAAAATGACCGATTTCACAGTGATGGTCACATTCAATATTTGACTCTCAGTAATAGAATATCTAAAACAAGACAGACAACATGGATCCGGCATATTGCATCGCTTGTTCACGGGAAGTTAAGACACGGCAGCATGGCATTCAGTGCGATCAATGCCAGAAGTGGCAGCACCGCACATGCGGAACTGGTAATATTATGTACTTACAATAATATGAACATTGTTCTCTTTATAATAAATATTTAAAATAAAAAAAAATTGCTTAACATACCAAAATTATTTATATAAAAAAAATATTGTTCCATAAAATATTTATAAAAAGTTTAGGTTATCGTATTATTTTTTATTTTAATGATTTACAAAACAAATACAACAACAGTGCATGTGTACTGTTTAAATTACCTCCCTTTTATTTAAAATCGTTTTATAAATAATTGATTTTAATTACAATTTATTTTGTTTGTTTTAAGGAATTACACAAGACAGCTACAGAAGGATGGTACGTGGTGAAATGGAGATAGATTGGAGCTGTGACAACTGCAAAACTGAGGTGAAGTAATACATTTCTTCGGTTGAATTGAAGTGAAATTCCTGTCTTCAATTTGTACTTTTTGTACATGTCTTATTTTCTGTTTTCTATGTTTTTCAGATGGAAACAAACGACAACTTCAGCATCGAGCCACCAACCATGGATATGTCAACGGAAACAGTCAACGAATCGTCGGTAACCCTGCCATACGGCTTCTCTGGTTTAGGCAGCACAGGCATAGAGGACGAACTGCAGGACGCACGGTCAATCACGGGCGAGATTGCGGATCGATCCTTCGATATGCCGGACAGAGAATTCCAGCGTCCTCCTCAGATCAACGACGTGTATGTTATCTATGGTATCTAGTGTAAAATTTTGAAATTACGTGAATTTTTTAAAAACATTTCATAAATAGTATCAGCATACTAACTTTCCTTTATTTTTGTAGATCTCTGTGTGATCCTCAACTAGATGCTACAGTTCCAGAAATTCGAGAGGTCCGGTATGAAGAGGTGGAGAAGGGTACCAAACGCGGTGGCAGGATGTTAGTCAGCACAGATGGGTATAGTTACAACGTTAAGGCAAGTTATCAATAATAATAGAAATAATAATAAAAAAAAATAATAATAATGATAATACAAATACAAATTGTTCATGTTTAACAACAATAGTAATAAACTAAAAAACTACTACTAAACACTTTCCTTTCTACGTATACTAAATGAATATGGTTATATATTTTCAGAGATCCAAGGACAACTTCATATACTGGGCATGCAGTGTCAGAAGTGCCAGATTCCGGTGTCCAGCGTGGGTGAAGCAGTACGGCAACTCCTTCGTCAGTAGTGGTCAAGGTCATCAGCATCCGGCAAACCCTAGTGTTAGGTCAAAGGTAAAAGTTGCAGCAAAGGTAAGATAAAATTCTTACTTACAAATCATTGAAGCAACAAACGTTTGTTTTTCGTGTTTTACATACATTACAATACAATTTTTGTTTAAAATGTGTTTTCTCTTTGCAGACGACAGTTTTTCTAAAAGACGCTAGAAGCTACTGATGTTGAAGGTTATTTTTTATTCATGAAAATGAGTGTAATCATGAAATTTTATCTGCTATGGCTGCTGTATTTTATGTCAATTTTATAAGAAAATGTTCTAACTTTGTTAATCTTTTGTAGGTGAAAGAGCTTGCCACCAGCAACATCCACGTACCAGCGGCTAGGCTAGTACAGCAAGCCATGACAGAACTGATCCCGGCTGATGAACCTCATATTCCGAATATAGACAACCTCACCCGGTCAACAAATCTACACCGTCAGAACATGCGACCAACAGAACCAAAGGAAGACAACTTATCATTTACGGTAATTATAACACATTTTAAAAAAGAACATGTTCTATTTGAAATGTTGCATTTACATCATTTTTTTTATATTATTTATTAATAATCAATATATTTCAGATTGCCACGGATTTCATCAAGGGTGACGAGTTTCTGGTTGACGATTTTCGCGTGCAAGAAGAAAGACACATCATGTTCGCAACGGCAGCACAACTGAACCAACTCAAGATTGCCAGGCGGTGGTTTATCGACGGAACGTTCAAGGTGGTACGACGACCATTCTACCAGCTTCTGTCCGTTCACGCCTTCGTCAAGAGTGGTGAAGATGTAAAACAGGTGCCGTTGCTGTTCGTGTTGATGTCAAGACGACTACGTTGAGGTATCATTTTTTGTTAACCGAGAACACTTAATATGATGCTTTTGTACATAATGTATTTTTCCGGGATCGAACCTGTGTTGTCTGTTAATTAAAAAAAAATGTAAATTCATATAATATATTCATTAACGCTTGGGTATTTGTCGCGTGATTTTAACTTATCATTAATTTATTATAGTACGTAAACTAACACATTTGTTTCTACTTACAGGTATTCAGAAGACTGAAGGAAAAACTAGGAGAACCAATGGTGGAATGGTTTATGTTAGATTATGAAGCAGGTAAACAATTATACACATGCAAATAATGAAATGGCTGTTCAAATGTTCGTTGCCAACAAATTCTAATAATATTTTGTTTTGTTTTTTCAGCTGCATGGCAAGCTCTACGTGAGGTTTTTCCTTGTTGTATCATCAAGGGATGTGTATTCCACTGGCTCCAGCGTGTTTACAGAAAGGTGATACAGCTAGGACTTGCCACATCGTACCTTGAGAAGAGAGACAAATTCACATACATACGGAAGCTGATGGCACTACCCTATCTGCCAGCGGAGCATGTGCGAGCTACTTTCAAGGACCTTGGGTTGATGGTAGAGTGTGGAAGGTAGATAACTGGTCGGTCTTCAGGGAGACAGTGCGCTCTATTCAATGATTCTGACAACTGTATGTAAAATTGATGCATATTTATGACACAATAAAATAAGTTTAACAATTATGTAAAATATCAGGTTAGTATAACGTGCGTGTTTCAAGATGTGTACCGTATTTTGATGTTACATTTTAATTGTTTCGTTCTTTTTTATCAACTAATAAAATAGTTCCTTATTGTTTCGTTTTCGTAATAAGGGCTTTGTGTTTAAATCAACAGGTAATATGTGCTATAAATTTATTTTTTTTAGGTTTTTTTGGCCGTTTGCCTTGTATCTACCTTCTTGCATCTGTGTGCTATGTGCTATATTTTTCTATTCTTACAAATTGTGCTTTGTTCCATGCTTTCTTTATTTTTTATTTAGTGCTGAATTTTGTATTTTTTAAACATTTAAATTCTTAAATTCTTAAATATTAAGACACAAAATTTTATGTTTTTCTGTATATATGATAAAAACAAATTTTCAACAATAAAATAAACGTACATTGTGTAAATATCATAAAATGTCGCTAAATTTATGTATGTAATTGTTCTGTTAATGATTTCTTTTAGTTGTATATATGTAATAAATCGATAAAGAAAAAGCATAGTCTTTATTTTCAATTGTGCTAATGTGCGATAATTGCTTCAAGCTGCAAATAAACATACAATGCCCCAAACAAACCCTTTTCACACCTCATTCACACATTTTCTATACCCTATATAAATATATATGTGGTACGGAACCTCCAATTTTGGTACATAAATGTAGTGGTACGTAACCTCCACGGTACGGAACATCTAACATCCCTCATTCTGGCCCTAAACCCATTCAACAGTTCAATAATATTGGATCTTCTTCCCTGTTATAGTGCAAACTAAGTGCATATAAATTGAATTTACACACGGTCAAACACAGCAGCAACACGGAAAATAACCCACATCTGGGGGAAAATGTGCATTCCAGATTAAAGTCATGAGAAAGTCGTCAGGATAAATTATGAGAAAGTGCTCACTTTTGTTAACAAGTGATTTGGACTTCTTTCTTATTAATAGGGAGTCACTTTGACAGATGAATATGCAATCCTTTCTCATACAATCTTTTACGTTGATCTCTTCACCATTTACATCCAGATCTGTCATAAACAATCTTATTTTTGTAGACTTCGATGAGACAGGAAACGGCGCGAACCGACATTGTTCTCTAACGAATGTCAATTGTTACAGACGTTTTGATTGGTCAATGATTTTTGTTTGAGAAATAACGAAAACATTTTTTAATTGCCATCATCCTCCTTCAAATACTATCTATCTATCTTGTTACACTGCCACACGCCTCTCATGAGTATTATTGGCAGGGTGTACACCGTGTGTAATTGAAAGTAAAAATAAAAAAACTTGCTGACTTTTTCAAACACCTAAAGTAACCCTATTGTCACTTGATATTTTCCTTATAAACAGTTATAAACAACTCTAGTTTGGTTAACAATGTAAAGTGTTACCTGCTGTAGTGTTCACTGTAAACCTTTCTTAGACATAACCTCTACACCTAGAAGTAATATCAAAGAAAGAAGGAACATTCTCCCTTACTGGAAGAGTATTAAAAATGAACTTACTTCATATTATGAAAAGCTAAAATCCAGGTCCCATAATTTGTACAAGAAACATGTACAAGAACTTTGGGATAGTTTCACATCTACACTGCAAGGTTTAACCAGTAAACATATACCAACTAAAACTTGTTGTTTAAGTTTAAGGCAAGTAACTATCGTCCTGTTTCTTTAACCTGTATCACATGCAAACTACTTGAACAACTTGTTGTCAGTAACACTGTTGACCACTTAGACTCGAACAACATTTGGTTAACAACCAACATGGTTTTCGTTCACGTAGATCTTGTGAAACTCAGCTGGTATGTTTCTTGCATGATCTTACCCAGTTAGTTAAACGAAGCCACGTTGACGTTGCAATCATGGACTTTAGCAAAGCTTTTGATGTCGTTGATCACAGGAGACTCCTTCACAAACTTTCATTTTATGGGATCAGGGGAAATATAGATCTACATGTGGAATCAGGCTTTCTTTAGCAACAGAACTCAACAAGTCGTAGTTGATGGGGAAGTATCATCAGAAGTCACTGTAGATTCAGGCGTCCCCAAAGGTTCCGTTTAAGGACCTCTTCTATTTCTACTCTTTACAAACGCCCCCACCCCTTCAGTGTCTGTTCGTATGTATGACTCTTTGCTGATGACTGCATCATCTACCGAGAAATACACTCGGCAAGAGACACTCAGATCATTCAAGACGATCTTAACAACCTGAACGGGTAGGAGAAAAAGTGAAAGATGTCTTTCATTGTGGAAAAGTGTCATATTATGCATGTTTCGAAATCTCGGCAAACCAACATGATATAGTACACTCTTCAGAATCAGCCACTATCACCTGTACAACAAGCTACATATATCTTGGTGTTGAACTATCTTCAAATCTCTCATGGACACCTCATTTGGATAAAATTACCAGCAAAGCTAGCCAAAACCTTGGATTCCGGAAGAGACAAAACAGCCATCTCACTCTTTTCTATAAGATCCATTATGGGCTTGTTGATATAACACCGTCGCAAAACATGACTCCTTACACTAGACACTCAATACATTTCTATCATCAAGCTTATCAAATCCAACATACACCTTCAGACTATATGAAGTTCTCATTTTCCCACGTACAATAGTTGAATGGAACTCTCAACCTGGTCTCCGTGCTGACACTGCTGTTGCATTTAAGGCAGCACTGGCTACATTGCCGCAAAAACCTTAGACAGTACAGAGCTTTTATCTTTTTAACTGCACTAACATTCTTGTTTTCTTCACCACACATACATACATTGTAGGTATTGCACTATTGTAGGTATTTTAAGGCTAAGCAAGGTCTTTCAAATAGTACTTTTTGAAAGACCTTGAGCTAAGCTAGGATTTGGCACTTTTTTATCACATTGCCAACGAAATCCTGGGAAGAGTGAGTAACCTAAGAGACTGGTGGTGTGCACTTCTGGGTGCTGTGGGGCTCGTTTTGGGGAGGCTGCGTTTTTGGTACGTGGCATTCCCTGTTTGATATTATTTTTGTTTTTTTGGCAATCTTTAAACTCCCCTCCCCCACGCATGGCCATAATAGTCAGTTATGACGGTTAGCCATTATCGTAGAAGAAGAAGAAGATGATGATGATGACTTAGTGGGCATCACTGCTGAAAATCAAAATAACAGCTAGGAAAATTTATTGACCCTGTTTTTCTATAGAGACTAAAATAGTTAATTTCTAGAAAAATAATGATGGGTCGATGACGTAACTTTTTGACGTAATATTAATCATTATTGATACACTATCAAAGCGAGATGCTAAACACAGAATAACCTAGGACTCGGGTATCGTAAACTGCTATGTATGTGGTGTGTTTTTCAGAATAGGTATCAATTTTCCATCTTTTCTAATGGTATATGTAATACTTTAGGGTGAAAAATTAGGGACAGTGGCATTGCTGTCATCATCTGGATAATTATAACGTTCCTTATCATTACCCAACCCACTTTACTAAAATTCTTTCTTTTTAATTGTTTTTTATAAATCACTTTTTAATGATAAAGGAATAACAAGGGTTTTGAAACATTTTGCCTACAGTATGATTAAGATCTTTTTAGAACCTAACAATAAATAATAGGGGTTGGTGGGCATATAAGAAAGAAATTCAATAAAAACTGACAAAAATATAGTGTTTTTTTTCAGATTTCGGCGAGCTTTGAGATATGAAGATATGTCTATAACAATGAGCTGTAAAAGGAACTTATAATTACTGTGTTCTATATCCTGACAATTCTCATTATAGTAAAGTTTAAATTCAGTGAATATCTAAAACAGATTTTTAGAAATGACTATTTTGTACCCCTACCTTTATTTTGGCACATGACAAAATTTGTAGATAAATAACAAAATGTGAGGTAAAAGAAATCTCAAAAATGTTTCATCATTTTGCTCTGAAATATTCCTATTGTCCCTTAGTTTATTACTGCATAATTGTGTTTTAAAGTTAAATTATGATTTTTGAAATATAACAAATGTAAATTTCCGGAAGTGCAAAATCCAAAACCCCTTAAATACTTAGTAACTGCCGAAACAATTTTTTAGCTCTAGTCCTCACCTAGCAGGCTAGGAAGCTTATTGTTATGATTTATGCTTGGAGTTCGCATTTGTAAACTGTAACAATTTTTTTTCAACAAGGTCGAAACACAGCAGTTATAAAGATATCAATAAATCATTGATTTCTTTTCAATGGTAAAACCAGCAAATCTTCATTTGAACAGTAGGGGTTGGGTAAGAGTGAGGTTGGGTGCGCACCATAAACCGGTTTAAGCTCCCCAGTGGTGTTTTTGCCACTGACCGTTCCAAGGCGGTGCCCCACTGTGTTCCTTTAATTGTTCGTTTTGTCCTCGTGTGTTTGCTTTGTATGCTAGTGTGTGTTGGTAGTGTATATGTGTGTGTGTACATGATTGTGTGTGTGTGTCGTGTGTGTGTGCGTGTGTGTGTGTGTGTGTGTGTTGGTGGTGTGCACTTCTGGGTGCTGTGGGGTTCGTTTTGGGGAGGCTGCGTTTTTGGTACGTGGCATTCCCTGTTTGATATTATTATTATTATTTTTTTTTTTTTTGTCTAATTTTCATGGACACTAACTACGCGCAAATACTAAATTCCAAGAAAAGTTGGAAAATTCTCGTTTTGACGCAACGTCTTGGCCCATTACACACATGCTATTCCTTGTAACTGTGGGCCTAAATAGAAATAAACTCATAGCTTAATTGTTTATCCATAAATTTGTAACTCTTAAAAAACATATGTTCTTAATTTTTAAAAGCATGTTCGGAGTTTAAAATACAAGTCAGAAAGTTTCAAACATCATCCATAGATTCGTAGATCTAAGTGTTGATTAAATATCATTGAACATTTTCAAAAACTTTATCTATGATATTATTGTGAATGAATTACAGTACAATCCAAATAATTATGTATATTTTGTACGTTTGGCCAGTCATAACTTTAACAGTCACTCTCAGAGTGTGGATATGATCACATAAACAAACGCATAGAAGAAGTTGAAACATTGATAGATGCACACAAATTGTTGCTGATCAAAGACCCTGGTGATCAATCAACATTCTACTCTAGACGCTGGCATTCCACGTCTACTCGATCATTGCTTTGGTGTTTGCACAGACGCTATCCACAGTCATGTCACAATAACTTCGAGGCAATGACCATCGCCCTATTAACCCCACCATTCAGTAAAAAACCAGACAAGAGAACAACATATCTCTACCAGCAAAAGCACCAAAGACAGGTACGAAATGAGGAAAATGGTGAGAGGAGAACTGTCCTTTATACTTGTCCCCAAAGCAGTGTTGTCGTGACCTTGACTTTTAAGGTGTAGGCCTGGTACTTATGTACACCACTTTATCTCCAAGTCTTCCACTTCTTTTTAAAAGCCTTCAATGCATGACAGAGTTACTATGTATACAGGGTTTCATGGTTTTTAAACTATAAGCGTGACCTTGACGTCTGAGGTACTTTTGAGGTTGGTGTTAATTACAGCGCACGAGACTTGTGCTTCAGAGCTGTCAATAAACGCAACGCAGCGTCAATATTCAAAATGGTGCTTATTCCTGTAATATAGACATATAACATATACATACAGTATATTGAAACCCATTTTTCTGTTACATAATGCAAAATGAAAGGAGATAGTAGAAATATATAAATGTAAGCCCTTTCAGAGAAAATCAATCTCTAGTGCAACATTAAGTTTTATTATATACCTATAAATATTCTGTCAAAAATAAAGCCTTTATTCAACCATAAAATACGCACTGACAGTAAAACAAATCAGTATTGTATGTACATGCAATCCACACAGTGCGTGCATTCAGCTGGCCCGTGGAAGATTCATAAATACGCATGGCGTAAATAGCGTCCCTTTTGATCGACTCGTTACTATTTGTTTATACATTGACGTCAATTAAATGGCGTCGCACATAACACGTCTTTCACTCGAGTTTTTCTTAAATTTCATGCCTAAAATGTCATTTCAATTCAGTTTATTCGCGCAGACAAATGTCAAAGGGTATATGATAAAAGTGTTATTATCAAAAAAATGTGGTTCTGGGTCACATTACTATACCAATAACACTATTGTATTGATAAATATTAATCTGGAACATCTTCTGTAAAGCTGTGCTAAATTTAATCAGAAACTATAAAGAATCAGTGGACGTTTCATAGTTAATAATGATTTATGTACAGTTTGTATTAAATACCTAACTGAATTTTATGTTCTATACAACTTTGAAGAGTATGTAGCTGTTGAGTGACGAGCAACGTTAGAGTTAAAGGTCAATTACTAACACCAAATCGAATTATCTTTTAAATCTGGAATCGTAACGGGCGTCTCAGAAGGAAATATATGACATACTGCATTGAATGTGACCATGTTGTGTTGAAAATTTGAGTTTAACAAAAGAGTTAATAAATTATATTTTGCTTTTTCAAAAACGAAAGTATCTTTGTAATTTTCGCGAAATCTCCCAGAGAGAGGCTGTAAATAGGTTGTACATACATAAACATGCCTATTTTGAATTATAATTGAAGGAATTTACATCAAATGATGTGAAAAGTATATGTCTGACTGTTTAAAACATTGACTAAGCGAGAGTAGGACAAAAAGACCACTCAGGTCAATATAAGGAAATACAGTAACATTCACTCGTTTTTCTGCAGCAGTATTTCAAACAGGGAAATACTCCACGGCTATTGTAAAGTTTTAGAAGCCTGTTTCAAACTGTAGTTCCCTGTTACAATTCGAGATTTAAAAGAAAATTCGATTTGGTGTTAGTAATGGACCTTTAAACTCTAAAGGCTATGTATTTAGAATATAAAACCCATGTTTATTCATACGTTGAGAGACTTTTTGTCGTGTCTGTCCAACATACTGCATTTTACTAATGCTTTGGTGTTCATGGCAAGTACTGTTGTTGTTTTTTTACAGAAAAATATTAGGCATTTTGTGAGCTTTGAAATGTTTGAGACTCAACGATGTTAGAACAATGAATGTAGACGAAAACGTGACATTGTTTGTTTTATAATTTACTGCACATAAAGAAGTCACATAACACGCGTTTTCGTCTAAGTACAACATTTATTTTGAGTCACGCTGTATTAGGAAACGATTCCCAAACTTTTACCAGTACAAGTGTCCTGGTTTTGAAAGTATTTGACAATTTGTTGACATCCATCATTTAGGGGACACTATGCCATTTACAGGACAAATGATGATGCACGTTTCCTGAATGTTATGCTCTCTAATATGTCAGCAGCCATTGAGTATTGTGTAGAAATTAATTTTGCTGACGAGTTACGTATAGAATATAAATTATACAAATGTTATGCATGTAAATGTAATTAATGACTTGTATGACAAATGACTCGTAAATGACAGTATTTTAAACCTGGGCTATGCATTTGTATAATTGTCTGGTATATCCAGAATTTTTATGGCGATGTTAGAATACTAAATGTATTAATCTAGCAAACAAATACAGATGATAAATCAAAAAATTGTAGTTTATGACTCGTAAATGGTTTACTCGTAAATGGTTGCAAAATCAAGTCTAAGCTCCAAAGGTGACAGGAATATTTAACAAATTGTCAACAATTAAATTTAAGGAACAAATATCTCAGCGCGGCATCAACAGAAATACGTTAGCATTGACTGTTAACACAGTGTTCACTTCATGAGTGAAATGAATGTTCCGTAAATGTTTTTGGCCTGGGGACTGAAAGTCCCCAAGGCCTAAGTTAGTATACCACATTTCAAACCCTGCAAGAATTTTAGCCGTGCTATGTGCGAATAACAACTGTAAACATGCGCTATGCGAAAGTAGTGCAAGACAGACCAGATCAATCTTCTGTTTGAATGCCGCATATGATAAGAACATGTTACAAATAAAAATAGTACATCAAAATTCAAACGACTGCAGGAAGGTATATAGCTTATGGGCTGCATTACACATTTTTTTCTGTTTTAGAAATTAATGCGCTGTTAGCTGATTACGGAAGATAATCATATGCATATCACGGAAAAGTACGGATATTTACGGAAATTTACGGAAACGTACGAAGCTCGATATAAGAGTTTGTAGTTTGATTTTCAAATTTCCGATGTTATTTCATTGACAACTTTGTTATTTACGAACGATAACATATATATTTACCTAAAAATAAATGTCTCTAAAAAAAGATATAATTTACGTACATTCCCGAGAAGGAACTAACGTGATCAAATTCACCCGCCATTTATCGAGGACGCTGCATGTCGAGGCCCAGTGAACGGTTTCACTGATTACAACTACAAGGTAACCCAGAATCATTTTTGGTTTTCTCTGTTATACACATTGTACAGTACTGTATTTATATTTCATTGCTGGTATTGCTTTGTTTATTACTGTTTCAAGGTCTTGTCATTGGTACACAATAATTTTCGATCCACATCATCAGATCATATCGCTTGAAGTTGTACAAAGCGCAGATCGAATTATTTGTACTGGCTTAAACATTTTATAATGTTGACTATGTGATTATTTTTCATTTAACGTACATTTCATAATAAAACAAACTTCCCTGTCACCCATATATTTGTGAATCATTCATTCTGTGTCAAATATTGAATTTCGTCCTCTGCACATTTCGACCCGCGCTTTAGGTAAGATTCAACGCAGAACACGTAGGTGAAAAGTTGTTTTTCGGGGAGTTAACCTATAGCCCCCAGGCCTTCAGCGCTCACAGCGCTTTGATTTTAATAACGCTGTAGTGTTCCAAATGTACGGGTTTATGTATGTATTACAGATAATGTTAGCTCCCAAACCTTTGTTTTGGCAAAATATGTCAATGTCATAGTATTCACTATTCGTTTGAATGTACCAATACTATTTTGTTTCTAGAAAAAATGGGCCATTTCAAGGAGTATAAATTTGGAAAAAAAAGGACTCATAACGGGTCAACAGGTGGAGACAGTGACTAATAAACTAACTGTAAATCTTCATAACTTCTGATGATAACATTTTTTGTAACATAAATGTCTCACCCAAACTACGAAACTTTGTTTAGGTTCTCCAACAAAAATGATGTTTCTTCTCAAAAATAACTCTTGAATGTAACACAGTTGTACTGGAGATATGTTATTTTTGCATACCCCGTACTCATAAAAGCAGCCGTAATATCAAGTAGAAAAATCCAATAATATTTTAAAGTTTGCAAATATTGTGGCACATGTCTCTAGTTTCGTTACATGTAAAGTCTCGACATGATACTTTATTCATAGGCCTTGGAAGAGTGGACATGATTGTTTTGTTACACTTTGGTGAGAATTAGTGAGTAAATATATGATAAAATCGAAACATGTGCTAAAACGCTTTGTGTTTGTTTAATTTCTTAATTCAACGGATACCTTCACATGCACTATGATTTCATGGCAATTATATGGCATACCTATTGGCAAAGCAAGGATCTAGAGGCGACCAGCCACAAAATAGAGTCACGTATAAAGAAAAGACTTTAACACATTTATGACAAATGGAATCTGTCTTCATCATGGTCCTTCAGACTAAACTGGAGGGCATTTACTTAGATCTATACTCCTTTCAGTCAAGAAAGTGTGTAGTCAAGCTGGGTATTAACCTGGAAAAAAAGTTGTATGGTCAATACAATACAATACAATACAATACAATACAATACAATACAATACAATACAATACAATATTTATTTATTGTCGGATAGGTTTAACAATGTAACACAAGTTATGTATAGCTTTTGACCGACTTGCTGTGAGCGGGTTGATGGTATAGTGTCGTTCTCTGAATGGCGGTGGACCTTGAGCAATAATATCAACTAGGATGGATGGGTGGATTTTAATTGGTTTGAATGTACAGATTGGACAGGATGATATGTGGTTGTTTTAGTAGAATGATAAATCAATCAAATTGATTTTCAAACCTAAGTTACCAATTTTGTCCAGAAAGATAGACGATTACGATCGTGATAATACATTTTAAACATACAGGGTCCATACGCTTCATCCGTCCGGCAGTGACCCGGCAAGAATCTAGACTGTCACTTAGGTTCCTGGCTTAATAATTATTCCATAAATTTTCTAATCAATACTAAATTCATTTTGAAGAAATAGTTTTCTTTGACCTGATAATTACCAAAATTCCTAGTTAAAGGTAATTTCCGTCTGCACTGCCGATGACGGCATACGCCGGAAGACTGAAACGGACATTCCCGCAGATGGCGCGGTTTCTCAATCTCAAGCAAGGTAATTCTTATCAAATTGGTACAAATTGTCCCAGTAAAATAAGAAGA
The DNA here is from genome assembly GCA_022818135.1 of Saxidomus purpurata. Taxonomy (NCBI): domain Eukaryota; kingdom Metazoa; phylum Mollusca; class Bivalvia; order Venerida; family Veneridae; genus Saxidomus; species Saxidomus purpurata. The sequence continues at coordinate 11,950 of JAFMSR010001356.1, read as the reverse complement.
CTGCTCTTCACAATTTGTTTGTGGTTATTGTTTTCCCTTTAAGGTTGAAGTGTTTAGATGAATGACGGTGGTTTTGTCAAACTATTCCAGATCAATTTTGGGAATCGCGGGTTCACTGGCATCGCGGTAATCTCCCTTTTCTTTGCCGAGGCAAAAAAAAAAGTGTTTAGGGCAACGGTCCCAAGAATATCTAGATACTAGGCAGGGTACAGTAGGGACACAAATTTTTTTATTTTTAGCTCACCTGGGCCAGGGTTAGCTTTTCTCAGTTTGATGATTGATTGTCCGTCGTCTATCAACATTTTGATTCAAATGACATCTCTGAAACCACTAGGCCAATGATGATAAAACTATGCAGGAATGTTCCCCAGATAGCAATCTATATGGGACCCATATGGGTCCCTTATGGGCACCTATATGGGTCCCATATGGGCTGCCCATATGGGACCCATATGGGATGTGCAACCGGGTTCCACATGGGTCCCATATGGGCTGCCCCATAAACAACCAATATGGGACCCGTATGGGTCCCACGGGCAGCCCAAATACTTCCATTTTGGACAAATCTTGCATTTCTTGGCTAGAACCATTTGCATTTACTTCCATTTTAAGTTTGCTGAACTTTCAATAAACAACAATTTGTCAGAAACATTGGACACACACATGCGAAATTCTTTAAGCTGGATTGTAACATCAGGTGCATGATTCTTGTACTTCCATTTTTATTTTTTTATGCTTTAACTCTTTCTTTTTCCTGGAACAGAGACATATCGGGCAAAGGACTATATTATAATATCATCCTGCAAGAAAACAAAACACTATATCCTTTAACACTAAAACTTTATTAACTAATCTCATGCATGGTTCATATACAGGCATGCATATAATCAGAATAAGAAATAAGTCAAAATTCAACCTTTAAAACAACATATTTGAAGAGAAAAGTCTATGTTAACTACATGTCATGTATTTATAATAGTGTATCATAATACAAATCTTAATTTCTAAAATCAAGAGACATAACTGCAATAACCAATATTACCCACTACTGTAGCTTACATTCTGTGGACGTCTTGTACGTGAATCAACAAAGAAACATTTGACAATGTTTTAATACTTACGTATATAAACTTAGAAGTACACCAAATAAACATCCCAGGAAACTGTGTTTTTGTAAATCCACGGAATTTCATTTTGGCATACACAATTTAAAATTTTTAAAATACTGAAGTTTTTTTTACATCAAGTATTACTTTGGTACACTAAAGTAGCAACATTGAATGTAATACTGTTTATACTATGTAAATTTCTTCTTTCTCTTAAGCCCCTTCATATTGTATTCCCTGGCAAGCTGGTTTGGCACGGCCTCCTTCATCAAGCAGTCAGTCGTTTCACGCACGTCCGCCCCACCAAACATGGAAAGATACCTCACCTTAAATGAATGCATAAACTTGTTTTTAAATAGAGATGTTAACACTATGAATTTTCAAAATTATGTTGTGCACATGGCTTTTATGGCATATTTAAAAGAAAGGACTGGGGAAACTGAATGAACCAATTAATTAAAACATGACATTTTTCAGTTTCGCAATTAATGCAGCGAAGTTTTTGTTCACCGTGCAATATTTACCATAAATTTATTATAGCAGAATGATAAAGGAAAAAGATGCATGTGCTCACAACAGACCATTATGTTTCTGCGCATTTAGGTTAGTGGATATGAGGTCAGCATTGTAGTTTGTTCAGCTACGGTACTGATTAAATAACTTTAAAAGATTCATATACATGGCTAACACTTTGCTTACCTCAGATTACAGCTTTGTTTGATCTCCTAGAAGTTCGTCAAATGCTTCCATCTCGGAAAAATTAGGTCCTCACTGGGAACTGCAGTGGCTGGTCATCTGTTGCTGACCTGGCCAACAACCGCTGCAGCATTCTCTTCATCTTTTAATTCTCATCGTCTCCAACACCACGAGAATCTGTGTTACGACAGCTGAAAAACGATGTCAAAAATGTGTTTAATAGGAACTATCTCTACAATAGTGATGGATTCATAAATTCCTGTAAATGTCATATTCTTACTTTGTTTTATTATGATGTAATAGGCATTTTAATAAGTATTGTAGTCATTACAGTACTTCAAGTATTTTAAAAAAATGTACAGTACACGCAAAATGTATTCTCGGTTACCAGACACGGTAACGTGGTCATTCTAAAAAGGTTTTGGTCACCTAAATAGCCATCGTGAACTTACGATGCGCTGAAATATGTGGTTGCGGTGATTCACAGTGGCCTGTCACGGTGAATCATGGTGACCAACTCGACTAAAATAAAGAATTTGACAACTATTTTATTATATTTATTGAAGTACAAAATGTAGAATACATAAATCTCTGTAAATACTATGTTTATGTAGATTTAAAGTAATTATTTACGTAAACAATGTGCCGTAAAAATCGAAAGTTGCGACCGGAATGTGGACACCACGAAACACCGTGCCCAGTTACTGCGATTCGCAGTGACAAATGGTCACCGCGAACTGACACTCGAATTGGGCTGACTCTGGGGGGCATTTGGGTAACCAAATTGGCGTGGACACGATGGCTGGACATCGCGGTGATAGGTGAAAATTGGAAAAACACTTTGCGTGTACTGTATACCTTTTATCATTATGAAAAGAATACACATTTTCAACCAAAATACAGTTGTGGTTGGCTTGTATTGTAGACAGAACATTTATAGGTATAAAACATAAATAATCACAGCACTAAAATTACTTACTAGGCCAAATATTCTGCCCACGGGACGGCGCTTCGGATCTTCGTAGTGGAGTAATCGCCAAACCAGCCTCCCCACTTCATTGCTGGACTCTCACAGTGCCCGTGACATTAAAAGAGGCAAAGGTGAAAATTCACCTCCAGCAGGTGTCTGTTTCAGTGTTGTGACTGGGGCAGGTATTTCAGATTATGGTGGCCTGCTCACAGTGTCCCCCTCATTCTCATCATCCACGTCACCGTCTGTTCCATCATCCTCAAACGAATCATATAGCCTTTTTGCTGGCCTATTTACAATAATAAGAAAATAAATTGGTTGGTGCTTGAATGTAAGCAGCATTTACCACACAATTAAGTAATTATGACCTCTGACAAATATACCAGTGCACTTGAAACAGGCAAAAATGCCCCTTGACTTGGACAGTTTATATAGATAATGTCACCAACATGAATATTGACCACTGACTTTCGCGAAAATACATTGCAAAGGCAAAACAAAAACTTAAAATGCGTTTACAACTTTCATATACACAAAGTATGTGCATGAATTTAAAGTGACAGGTCGATAATGTGAGACCGTGGTTCTGAATTCAAAAGAAATATTATCTATATGTACAAATTTACAATATTTACCTTTTCAAATGCCCTTGTTTCAAGTCTGCGGTTAAATTTGGCGGAAGCGGAAGTCGCGTCTGCGCATGCTCGAAATTTATTTTATTCATATAAATTATATTAGGCCATGCGATACATCCTTGAAAATAAGTTTAATAATTATTTCTAAATAATATACTATATTTTATGTATAAAAATTAAAACTTATAATTATATTAATTTCGCGCACCTAACCAGGGGTTTTGACGTTATCGGGAGGCCCAAATGGGACCCATATGGGTCCCACATGGGATGTAAAATATACACGTATGTGTTGAATTACTAATTTTAGATTAAATGATAGAAGTTTAGATCAAGGTAGTCACATAAAAGTTCAAAGTAAATGAGTTTGAAATACATTAATAAATGAATTTTCGTTTTTTCTAAAAGTGGTGTAATATGGGACCCATCTGGGACCCTTATGGGCAAACACACATGGGCTTGCCCACAATGGTCCCATATGGGTCCAATATGGGCATACCCATATGGGCTTGCCCAGAAGTAGCCCATATGGGACCCATATATGCATGTTTGCTGGGTCCTTGCATGAAGCTCTACCAAAATTGTTCAAAGAGTTCCATTCCATGCAGAACTCTGGTTGCTATGGCAACATAAAGGAAAAACTTTAAAAATCCTCTTCTCTGAAACCACAAGGCCTAGAGCTTAGATATCTGGCATGTAGCATTGTCTAGTGGGCCTCTACCAAAATTGTTCAAAATTATGACCCTGGGGTCAAAATTGACCTTACCCTGGGGGGGGGGGGTCACTTAGTTTTACATAGGCTTTATATATGATAAACTTAAAAAAGTCTTCTCTGAAACCACAAGGTCTAGAGCTTAGATATTTGGCTTGTAGCATTGTCTAGTGGACCTCTACCAAGATTGTTCAAATTATGACCCCCGGATCAAAATTGACCCCGCATGGGGGGTCACTTAGTTTTACATAGGCTTATATAGGAAAATTTTTAAAAATCTGTTCTGAAACCACAAGGCCTACAGCTTAGATATTTGGCATGTAGTATTGTCTAGTAGACCTCTTCAATTTTGTTCTAATTATGACCCTGGGGTCAAAATCGACCTTGCCCGGGGGAGGTGGGGTGGTCACTTGTTTTACAAAGACGTATATAGGAAAACCTATTTGGTATAACATTGTCGAATGATCTTCTACCAGGCAAGTGGACTTGTACCAAGATGAGCGATATAGGGCCATCTTGGCCCTCTTGTTTATTTTTAAAACAAAAAACAAGACAAAACTAGGGGGCTGGGAGCAAGGGGGGTTGCTAGGCAGGGTCAGGTTGCCCGAAACACAGATATTTTTAGCTCCACTATTTGGAGAATGTGGAGAGCTATTACAGTCACTTGTGCATTGGTGGTGGCGTTGGCGTTGCAGCTTTGGTTAGTTTTGCCTGCTAGGTACTATCATGCACATATCTCAGTAACCACTATATAGGAGAGATTTTGTATGCAAACAAAAGCCTGTATTACGTATATATTTTCTTCTGATAGGAGATCAATGCGGTGGGCAGCAGTCGGTAGTCAGTGTTTTTGTATTGCTAGGGGTGTTTTTTAACGACTGCAACTTTTTTAAAACAAATGATATTTTAAAATGTTCTACACCACTGAAAAGCAAATAAAATACACACTTGATTCATTATTTTCAATTTTTTTTAAGATTCAAAATGAAAAATTTGCGAGTGCGTAACTTACACTGTTTTCGTAAATGGTTATAGCAGCAACAAGCCATTATGAAAAATGTAAAACCGTTTTTTTTTTCAAAAGATATATTTTAATGTGAGAATATGAGTATCAAGAGCATTTCATAACGTTTTGAATTTTAAAAATCCTTCAGATAGCAAAAAAGTTATAAAAATTAAAAAATTCCTTTCTGTTACACAAGCATTGTAAACACAACTGTAATTGCCCACCAGCTATCTTATCAAAATTGCCGTGTAACGTCACGGTGATCTCTCCTATTGACTTGAAACTTTGTTTGTGTCTTTAGGGGTATCACAGAATCAAGTCAGATAACTCTTGTATAAATTTAGTACAAATTATGGCCCTTGTTGACTTTGAAAATTTGGTTGAAGTTTTGCCTGCTAGGTACTATCATGCACATATCTCAGTAACCACTTATGATATTGACTTGAAACTTTGTTAATGTCTTTAGGGGTGTCACACAGTCAAGTCAGATAACTCTTGTATAAATTTAGTACAAGTTATGGTCCTTGTTTGCCTGAAAATTATCGGTGCGTGGTTTAATCCGAGGTAATCAAAGATAGAATTAAAATGAGACAAGTTTCTTCAAGAATGCCTAACAATAAAATGCTGCTGGATTAAAGAGACAATCATATCTATATAAAGCACATTAACATTAATCATGTGACATATATACTAATTGCTGTAGCTGTCTAAATGCTGTAACAATGGTAACCTTAACCTTTGACCGACTTTTTGAAGGAGATATTTTCGCCCCCTAAATATCTCCTTCAAAAAGACGATTTAAATAAACTTTCAATACAAAATCTAGACCGTGGTGGCCTCAATTTGTGCCAACAACTAACTGACCATCAGCGTACAGATCAGCAACTTCCGTTTCAGCTTACTGTACGCTAGGACAATGTGATGGGGCTGTCAGAAAAGGGCAGGGAGACAGTGCGCGATTTTCTTTCAGTGAAGGGCATTTCCGTTAAATGTTGTGATTCATAATGTGTGCTAACTTACATCTGTAACACTAGCCTTTATGGCATATTCCTAATTAGACTAACAAAAGACATTATTAAAGCACTATACAGCCGTGGTAATTTATCTGCAGCATTTCATATTAGTTCAACTACGTCTACACACCTTTCTTTCTAACAAAAAAACGATACATCTGTCGATACATAAAGTGGGAGAATCCATTATAAAATTACCGCTTAAAATAGGGGTGTCGTTAGTACACTCGCGTCGTTAGTACATGCGCTTGAATTTAAACCTTTCTTTGCGTCATTTAATACAAAATGAAGACAATGTGGCAGATCTTATGTACAAGCAAGGTATTTCAAATAATACTATTTGAAAGACCTTGGTACAAGGTAAAAATATTTCAGCGGATTTAAAATCGGAAGACAGTGTCGTCTTTCTCTAGTTACGTTGGTAAACTCTGAGCCGTTTGCATTTACTGTACATGACCTGGAAAGTTACTACATGTGCCAGTTTACATGAGCCCGCATATGGGCATATATTGGGTACTATATCCTTCATTCCGTCAGGAAGCCAACAAAAAAAGGGGCACATGTTGGGTAGGTTTAATACTTTATATAGTGCGCTGTGGACTACTTTCTTACAATAGGAAACAATGGAAAGTACCCAACAAATGCCCATTTATTACGTTGTCTGCACTGTCCAATCACCAGTCCGTTGGCTACGTCCGAATATTCTGATACTCGAAAGTAACAGAACCAGAAAACGATCTGCATGAATGATAACAAAACGATACTTGTACCTAAATTTGACATAAAATGTTTTCTGTAAAATTGGCGTAGCGGCATAGAGTTAAGAAAGTTTTGAAGCAACAGATCATCGGAGTCGGGGGAATTTATTACCAAACGATAGCTTCTCAAAGTGGTGAGGTTACACCTCAGTTTATCCCGAGAGTTCAGAAAAGCGTAGCTTATACCCAATTCAAGTTCAGTATGAAATATCCGTGTTACTCAATAATAATTGTTGACAGGTTGTGCCGTAAAATTAATCTTCATAACCAGAGTTTTAACCTGTACAGTCAAGGTTTCTTACGATGTCACACGAAGGTTTCTGAGTTCCAAAATAAGAAAGTGAAACACACCATTTTATTACCGAGTGATATGTGTATTTGTAATATTTACAGCCCGTCGCAAAAACAGTCTCTGAAGTAGCTACAATCCGCCGAGATGTTGTTTATATGGGAGAAAATATCATTTTACATGATTATGTAGTATTCATGCGGTGATTCAGGGTCAGAAGTTATTTCTTTGTGAATGATTCAATGGTATCTCTGGCTGATAATCTAAATTGCTACCGCAAGTTCATGAATTATTATAAATGCATTATGTTCCCTGAAGTCATGATATACTTTTTTAAAAATAAAATTGAAAAGCACAGTTTTGGGTACATATTCTCAAGCCTTGTTTGAATTGTCTTCATGCGTATGACAATATTTGTACATGTATGTACAATTCAGTGCTTTAAGATATAACGAACAGTATTAGCTGCTTAATTTTCATTAAAAGTGCAGTACGCCATTTTTTCATAAAATGCCTTTTTCACATCGTACTGTCCATGTTTCGCCAAAAATGAGAGAAAATATCTTTCCGAAATTGATAATTTGAGTCGCAGCACACTTATGTCGTATTCGGCTTCTGACTATTTTACCTGCCTGCCGAAATCTTTACTTGTTCAGAATTGAAAAAGAAATCTGTGAAATCAATATTTCCAGTCTACATGTAATGCCAGCCCGACAGTGAACACGAAACTTTTCTGTTTTGAATTCTGATTTTACTTTCAAAGCCTATGGCTTCTCCTATCCTTTTATTTTCGGGAAAGAGTTGGGGTTAATCAGTCTCGGAAAAAAATTCAAATCAACAAAATTTGGACATGAAAATGAAACGACAGACATGGCAGACGGGTAATTTTATCTCGTATACAATTTGTTTATTTCATTAGCATGTACATGTATTATACATGATGAAATTATGGAAATTTGTGAATGTTCATTGACCAAACTTGATAGCATCACAGCGAGACCATGTTATCAGGCTTTAACTAACTATATATTTTTACTTTACGTTTTGATGTAAAAAACATACAATCCATGATAAAGAAAACATATACTAACGAATTTCATTACAATAAAACGACCGGAAAACGACAAACTATGTGCATGGTTAAAACCCGAATGCTTTGACACGGACATTTTGTTTCCAACTAGAATGTTACAATGTACATGTCGTCAGTGTGACCGCTATATTTACTCTCGCGTGCAAATTTATTTTCAGTGTCATTGGCTACACACATACATTATTATGATAATAATTAGTGTAACAGTTCTATGACATATCAACTCACTGGCTGCGCGCAAGTTGGTGCACAAGAAATTCACGGAATTTACTTCATGTATGTAATAACTTGTATATACGAGTACAAATAAAACCGTGAAAGAATAACTATCACATTCCGGGGAGCTGCATATGAAGGTCTCGGGAAAATTTCTGTAGACACTCATCGGTGTCACTCTTTTTATCACAATACACAGGCTCCTGTCAACACCTACAGGTCTGTTATTTGCCTTCAGAAAGAGCAATAAAAGTGTCAGATAATCCGACTGCCACTTCGTTAATCGGTTGGTAATTAGCAATCAGAGGACAAGGCAATACTTTGATGTTTGCAGCTAGCCAACCCAATTGGAAAAGACCGATTCTTGATTGCTTTGTCGGTTATGTTTCATTAACTCGAGACTCCCCTAATAAATGAAGAATCAGTCTTTAATTACTTCAAATTATTTTGAAAGCAGATCTTCAGTTTTAGAAAATGAATTTAATAACACAATTTGTAAATGTATTTTATTGAAATTCGACAGAAATATAATGTGGTAGACCTATTTTTTCTAGAATAAGATTGTAAGTCATAAATCGTCGGCCGGTACATATTTTTGCAGTCTAATTTCTTAAGTCACGAATGGTCATGCATAAAAAAATAAATATATATGTGACCGGGGTGATTTTCTACATGGGAATTAGCTCATATATTATATATATATAACTCAAGTCCAAGTTCTGTTTTAGATTAATCTATTTCTTTAAACAATTTCTATGTCCACCAATATCATTCTTAACTATAGTTCTTGATATTTCTTTCTTTTAAACGTTGACTTAAACCTTTTTACTTCACTAAAACCTTCCTGTCTATAACCTAAACCTCAACTTAACTGAACTCAACTGAACTGTCTTAACTCTCACTGTAACTTAACTCTTACTCCTTAAATGACCTGACTCCCTCTCTCCCTCTACTATGCCATTTTTGGACCAAGGGGATTATGACTAAGGGGATTTTGAAGTACACTCATTGATAACATGACAGTTGTGTTTTACTTAGTTTTTTGGGTAGTATAGTATGGGAAGGAGGTCCTATCACCAGAACATATTGTCCTATCAATGCATCTTGTACCTGTGCACTTATGAGTTTTTCATTGTGGATACTCACTCAAGCCCAAACCTGTGTGTCATTGAACTTTGATACTCAAGATTGCTGTTGATAATCTCGATGTGCCCTTGTCTAAGGAAGATGTTCTTTCTAAGTACCTAGATATATTCCAAGGTATAGGTCAAATTCATAGGGAATGTGATACATAATTACACCCTAACTCTACCCCAGTTACTCACACCCCAGAAGAGTACCTGTGGCGGGTCAAGAGAAGCTTAAGGCTTAACTGCAAAACATGTTAGACATGAAGATTATCAGAGAAGTGTCCGGATGGGTGAAAAGTAATGTGACCATTGAAAAGGGCAATGGGTCATTCAGATTTTGCCTGGATCCTAGAGATCTAAATAACTACATCAAAAGACCCCACTTGAGAATTCTTGATCCATCTAAAACTGCCTGATCTAACTGGTGCTAAGGTTTTATCCAAATTAGATGCCAGAAGCAGGTACTTGTCAGTCATCTGAGAAGTCTTTTTGTTGACCTCTTTTTATTCTCCATTTGGAAGGGTAAGATTTCTTAGATTAACTTTTAGTCTTCTGTTTAGTCAAGATCTTTTTTAGCAGAAAATGGATGAATGTTTAGAGATGCGACGGGCATCAAGGCAGTGTTGATGATATTGTTGTTGGGCGGTGTGACAGGCATGACCAGATGTTGGAATATAGGCATAAGGCTAAATCCAGAGAAAATGCATTGTTGTGGTCATTTACTGATTGCAAATGGCCTAAAGATGGATTCTGCCATGGTAAAAGCAATTAAGGAAATGCCACCCCTTACTTATAAGTCAGAACTTGAAAGAGTGTACTTCAAAATCCCCTTGGTCATAATCCCCTTGGTCCAAAAATGGCATAGTAGTCATAATCCCCTTGATGAATTTTACAAGTGGAAAAGCATACATTGAATAAAAAAATTTACCGTCTGAATGTTTTATTTGTCTCTAGTTTAACTTTACTATAGCGAATGATTAAAAAAATTGAAATTATTGAAATTAAAATGTAAAATCCATCAAGGGGATTATGACTACTATGCCATTTTTGGACCAAGGGGATTATGACCAAGGGGATTTTGAGTGTCTCCCACTTGAAACAGTACTTGGGATGGTCAACTAATTTCTCCAAAAGTTTGCTGCAAATCTTGCAGAACTGACTAGGCAACTAAGAGCCTTTCCTGACCAAAGACGCATAATTTTCATGGAATAAACCACAATTCAACCTTTTCAGAAAATGAGAAGAGGTTATCACTCAGAACCCTGGTCAAGTATTTGCCTATTTTGATTCTAAAATGGAGTCAACATTACAAGTATGGAGTTATAGATAAATAGATTTATTTGTGCAATGTCATATTTTAAAGACAATCCTAATAGTATACATTAATACAAATTACACCACACCCAATAGGCCAACACTAGTGTCATCCTTATCACACAATTAGATTAACACAGACTTTGCTTGAAGAATCTATATATATAAATTCTTAAATTAACTTGATTAATACTGATTTTCTTTATCACAGATTACTAATTAAATCACTCCTTTTTATTGACATAATTATTGCAAACGAGAACCTCTTAAGCTTATAAATGCAAAATACAAAAGCTTATTTCCAACTGGGTCCATGTCCAACATTCAATTTTATGACAACCTGATCGTGTCACCTACAGGCTATCTTTAAGAAAAATAGCACACCCCACATTTGCAATATATGCTTCTTCAGTTACAGAGATTTGACTTATCAGTGTTTGCAGATGCTCTTACAGATGCATACCCTAGTAGTAGTCTGTATGTAGATATGTATTGCAATTTATTCCAAAAAGAAATATCTCTCTGATTTCAAAGAGATACAGACATATTTGTTTAACATAATTTGAGATATCTCTATTTTTGAGAGCTACAATTAAATACCGCTATTAAGGCCACGGGATATGGGATGGTAAGACCACATCTATATTTAGACCAAACATTTTGGGAGCCATATGACACATCTTAGAGTAAAAAGTATAAAAAGACCATTTCGATATTAAGACCACTTTATGCTGGTCTGAATGGCGGTCTTATTAGACCTAAAGAAAAAAGTGTTTGTTTTGGGTAACCAGTGATTGGGAAGAGAGTGCGCAGTGCGGACTTTTCCCATTCATCATCCCTAAGTGCGCTTTAAGATCTAGCAAAAATGCGCAGTTGCATTTCCAAAACATTTCTATTACAATCCACTTAAATTTGCCTTAAAATACAAAATGCCCGTCAAACTTTCAATTTGAATAAAATTACTTCTGGTTAGGCTTAAAACACGACACAATTGAAGTTTTGCGGAGCATGT
>JAFMSR010001355.1:0-29532 GCA_022818135.1 Saxidomus purpurata | reverse complement strand
TAATAAATATGTTCACCCATCAAAATATGACCACTTCGAGACGTGATCCATTTCAATTTGCGTAAAATACAGTTGCGAAATATTTAAAAGAAATATATATCCAAAAGTATTACACCAACAACTAAAATAGTTTAGTTTGTATTTTCTGTTTCTGTTTTCTTGAAAATGATCCAGCTGAATCAAAGTTTTGTGAAAACATCGCCAGATCGTACCGTTGTATGAAGACTTTTCGAATAACAGTTTCAGAAGAGTGCTCCAAGTTAATACCTTGTTCATTTACCTATGTGGATAGCTTTATTGTTTACATCACGTGAGAACTATTTTCAACTTTCTAAAAATAAATTATGATTCACTTTCCGTAGACTGGTTTCAAATATTTTATCAGTCAAAATAGACCTTGACCATTTGAAATCGTGCACCACATGAGGGAATAAATTAAAAGATTAAAAAAAAAAAATATCACAAATACTTTTTCTGTAAAACTGTATTGTCAGTGAGTAAAATTATCTTGCATCGAATAATCTTCGAAAAAATTAAGTCACGTGCACCTCCACGTACAAAAAAAAAATCCCATTCCAGACAATATGGAAGTTACACAAGGATTTGGTATTATGCTAGTTACTAATAAAAAGTTTATTTTTTATAAATCAGTTTCAGAAACAAAAGGATATACAGCTAAATGATCATTTTATCTGGAGCAATACTATTACAGTATATATTCGTTCCAGATTTTAGGTAGTAAAAAAGGGTTCGCTGATGTTTACCACGCACATTTTATATAGAAACCTCACACTGTATCGGCCAAACGCACTGGCTCCAATTTAACGATAATGCTCCAACTAACGTAACGAACCGGCTCCAATAAAAAATGGCTGATTTAGTAAACAAAACCCAAGTCAGTATTAACAGATTCGTGTATTTTATATGGTGAATCGCAACTTCTGAAGAAACGAATACTCTTACGGAATGCTCACTTCTTTCCTGCATGGCCGTAGCTAGTCGGCTGTTTCAGACATCGATGCGTGTGAAAGTAATGCAAGTTGAATGCAGAGGATTCAACGGTAAAAAGTGCAAAACACACCCAAAATGCATGGATTTTGCTCAAAATTATCGAAGTTAAGGTGTTTAGCATAAAAGATTTGCTCTGGCATGTAACTTTGGGTCAAATGTCGTAAGTATGTACCAACACTTTACCGATCTGCTATTTTTATAGGCAAAACTTACCCATTTAAAAATACAACGATTCAGGCTCCAATTGAGGATACAACGAAAATGTTCCAATTCGTGTTTCACGGATCATTTGCAAAGACGTTTTTTTAACAATTACAAACATAAGCGAATCTCTTATCGAACAAAATGTTGAGTTTTATGTCACCTTGTACCCACTCTCTTTAAAAAAATAATTTAAAGGAGAACATCGCTCATCCAGGGGTTGCGAGTTCGAGCCCCACTGGGGTCACGACCGTACCTCCTCATATGACACCTGGTCCAGTACTTTTTTTCCATGAAGTAGACTCGAGTGTGACTCCAAGCTTCACACTTCTATACAATCGAGCCAAAATAAATAAGTATAAACTAACATTTAAGTATTCAAAATACTTCCTAAAATAACAGGATTCATGGATACCGTATACCGATCTGCTCGGACTGCAAAACATTTACGTATTGTCTACCTTGACTATGTCGCTGTAGAGCTACAGAATTTAGGCATATAAATAAATTACCGTAATTGTTTTCTTCCACTTCTACCTGGACTAATTGGGCAAATAATCTACTGTTGAATGGTTTTATGCGTGTTTTAATAATGGCTTAAAGTCTACAGTACTATTTCAGTAGTTATCAAGACCCAGTACCTTTGCTATTTTGTATTTGACCAGAATAAACTCAACACGAACTGGCTGGTTGAGAATTCCAGAAAGTTTATCGCAATAAGCACACTTAGGCAAAAAAGCTCAGATAGATTATATTGAGGTCGTGTACAAGTTCACAGAAAGATGATAAAGCATAAATAGCGAATGCAAAATTATATACTTCTTCAACCGTCGCTTTCCAAATTTTCATTAGATGACAATTTCGATTTTAGTCTAAGCTGCATGTGATTATTGATAGCGGTCAAAACGCTAGGTCAAATAAAACCTTAAAGCTGTCGCTCTCAGTTTTTCGTAAACGAATAATTTCTTCAAACTGTATGTAAATAACGTATTTTAGAACATATGGTGATATAAAAAGGCTCCAGTATAAACTCATGTTACGTACATCTCTAAATTTTGAAAAATACGCTACCAAATTCATAAGTGTTGCAAACACTTTTGAAATTTCAATATAACATATAGTGTACAACATAGCGGTGCCGTGTAACCGACCTTTTCAATCGATTTCTGCGAATTCCTACCTAGATTTTTGCTTTCTTTAATTCTAGCCTTTAGTTTTATACTGATGGATAAGAATGTCAATGGTTTTGCGAGAGCGAGCAGCTTTAAACACTGTGTCCATGAATCCTGCCATTTTGGAAAGTATTTTGAATATTTAAAAGTTCTGAGTTGAATTTTCAATTTTTCACTAAGAAAACACATAAATTAGTTACTTTTATATTTGTAATTGTTCATAAACGTCTTTGAAAATGATCCGTGAAACACGATTGGAACATTTTGGTTGTATCCTCAATTGGAGCCTGAATCGTTGTATTTTAAAATGGGTAAGTTTTGCCTATAAAAATAGCAGATGGGTAAAGTGTTGGTACATGCTTACGACATTTGACCCAAAGTTACATAACAATGCAAATCTTTTATGCTAAACACCTTAACTTCGATAATTTTGAGCAAAATCCATGCATTTTGGGTGTGTTTTGCACTTTTTACCGTTGAATCCTCTGCATTCAACTTGCATTACTTTCACACGCATCGATGTCTGAAACAGCCGACTAGCTACGACCATGCAGGAAAGGAGTGAGCATTCCGTAAGAGTATTATCTTCAGAAGTTGCGATTTACCATATAAAATACACGAATCTGTTATACTGACTTGGGTTTTGTTTACTAAATCAGCCATTTTTTATTGGAGCCGGTTCGTTACGTTAGTTGGAGCATTATCGTTAAATTGGAGCCAGTGCGTTTTGCCGATACAGTGTGAAGCTTCAAAAACATGCGCGGCTCTTTGATGCTTTGCATCAAAATTCGTCTTGTCTTTCTTCTGACATGACAAATATAAATGAATATCTATTAATTTCAACTTTATATCTTATTTTAACTAAAAGTTTAACATCGTCATACTATTTAAAAGATATTTAGACAGAAAACAAAAACAAAAGACCGCAGTGCATGCAGTTTTATTTTAGTTAACATGGACCATATGTGTATTTAGGTCCGTGCAGTTAATTATTACGCCTGTATATTAAAACTATTAATCGTTGCAGAGATTATTAAATTTTTAAATCATATCCCCATTTAGAGAAAAAGGGGAGACATTAAAAAGGTTTAAGTAAAATATATTTAAAACTGTTACCGTACCATTTTATGAAAGAAAATAACCGTCGAGTAGATGTGTCTGTCGTTTACTTTTTTCATTGATCATTCTAAATAATATTTGAATGATTAAAACAATAATATATTATAAAACATCAGTAAATGGCTTTTAACAATCTCGTTAAAGTGTTTTATAAAACAAATATAAATGATATATCAATATATCAGTATGTATCAATTATGCAGTGGCGTGTAACTGCCCCCTCAGTTGCTAATACGGTCGAAAAGCTCATGATATTATTTTCCTGGATCTTATCTTTTGTCCTTATTAGCATAAGTATAACTAACAACCGGAAGTAAAAAGAAGACACTTATATTTACTATAAATGGACTTTCTCATTTACGTTATTTCATAATTTATTATATCAGCTCGGTGATGAAGATTCAGAGCATATTCATGTAACAGAAGAGTGTTCAAAATGAGTGAAAAGGAATACGGGACTTTTGGTCCTGCTGTTGGTAAGTAGAAATGTTGTGGATAGTACTAAATACTCAAAGTCTGCCTAGCTCAAATATTTTACTTTAGTTTGTAAAAGTATCATAATTATAACATACTATACAATTGTGGTTTCTATGATTGTAAGACAACTAAAGCTGTCGAGTAAACTCTACGCTAAGAAGTTCTGCTAGACTTATTTATACAATTGATAATGAAATGCATTGTTCAGCTATTGCTGTGTGATCCAAATCCCAGTAAAGGCATGATCGAACTTTCCATAAACGGTCGAACGCCAAGTGTAAGAATAGATTTTACAACAAAAACATTTTCTATTCTGCAGATGGTAACAGGTTCGTGTCTACTACATGGAGGGTAAAGATAAAGAATCGTCACAAGAAAATGCTCGCTATGTGAACGAACTGATGGATGGCGTCGGTTATAGTTATAAAATGATCAAATACAGACAGGCAATGTGGGCGGAAGTCAGCAAATTTTATAATAGTCATGCTACTTCACCTTACACACAGGTCACGACAGGTGGTAAAGGTGAAGGAACAACGTTGTTCTTCGAAAGTGACATTGACATCATGTTTGTATTAAAGGACGTTATTTGTGCTGACAATCCACAAAATTTTAAGCATCAAAAGAATAGTACGCTATTCAAGACAGAAACACAAGAAACATCGCCTGGTTACACCAGGTTAAAGCTTTCTTAGGCGTGGTAGGATATTATATGAAGCTTTAATGTCATCTCTTTTTACGGCTGAGACAGGTTCTTCTTATCTGTCAAGTCTATTTTTCTCGGATGCCCTGAAGGTGTCTCAAAGATGGCAGTTGGGAGAGGGAATAACAGCTGAACCTACAAGCGGACCGTCTAATCCAACAACTGACAAGTATCTAAGTTCTGATAATGTCGTCTGCTTTAGTTGTTTCTGTCCAAATATTGTAGAACGCTGGGTAGCCCGGCGTCGATCTAAGGGATGGCCTTCGCCAGAAACGATAAATATAATATCTCGTCTAGAAGGACATGTTGTGCCAGTTGGTTTGAAGGAATCTCCAAATAAATACAGAGAATGGAGAATTTGTTATTCGCTGGCCGAATTGCACTTGATGCAAATTTTAAATGAACCGCAACTCAAAGTGTACATTATTCTAAAGAAAATATGTAAGTCAGTTTTAAAACCAATTTGCAAAGATATGACCTCTTACATTATGAAAAACGTTCTTCTTTGGATGTGTGAAATAAAAGGACTTCGAAGCTTTACACTGGAATTGACATTGGATCGATTGTGTGATTGCATTAAATATCTTAAGAAATGTGTTTGTAAGAACAATCTCCCAAGTTACATGATAACTGAAAGAAACTTGTTGCCAGGAAGACTGGACATTGAGCAGAAACAAGAGCTGCTTAGTGCACTGTGTAACCTCCTCAAAGAAAGAGGTAGAATGTTGTTGAGATGTGAAAAATTTCGTGACGCCATGATCGTGATGTACAAGACACCGAACATGTTTAAAGAGAAAAGTGACAAAAGAGATCAAGTAGAAAGCCTAAGTCTGAGAATGAGAAGGATAATGGCAGAGACTGACAGACCGGAAATGTCTAGGGATGAGCTGCGTCAACGTCTATTAAAGAATAAACTGTACTGGGATATGGACAAACATATCGAAAATTTGTTACAATTTGATGTGCAAGAACTAAAACAGATGGGGAAAACGGGTGAAGAAATCAATGATTTGTGGAACACGAAACTAAGTCAGTTTCTGTCTTAAGTATACGTACGAGGGAAATAAAGTAAAATGCTGCAAGACGCCAAGATGCTGTTTTTAGAACAGTTCATAAGGCCTAAAAAAAATATGTTTGTTTCAGGTTTCATGCCCCCAAAAAATAGGGTAGGTAGGTAGGGAATTTTTTTTTTTTTTTTTTTTTTTATTCTCAAACAAACCAAATTCAACATAGATTTTAATGAATTTATGCTAAAAAATATTAACACGCAAAAAATGTTCTAGGGTCGGGGCAAAAAAATAGGGTAGGTCGGGAAACCTGAAACAAACATATTTTTTTTTACGCCTAAGTCAAACATTTCTGATACTCTTCAGTTCATTTTATAATTTCTAACTGTTGACTTTGTTGTTAATTGTATGATGTAGACAGAAATGTCGAACTGAAGGTACTATTTAAGTGTGTATGATATTATTGTATTTTAAAGATTGAAGCCATTTTATGTGTTTGCTTTGACAATTAAAGAAATAAAGAGGTACATTGTGTGTATTTAATGTTTATCTTATGTAATGTCTTATTTGGGAAAAGCTGTAGCCATGCATTAAGTTGTGGTCGAGAGTGATTAAATCGTGTTTCCGAAATAAATAAATTATGACCACGACATAGCAATTCATGCATACTGATTTCATATTTCAAGCTGTGCTAAACAAAACTAAGACGTTGACTTTTGAAAAGAAAAAAAAAACTCTCTTCTCTCCTCACTTTTCTGTGGACTTTAAGATAATTAGCTTTCGTCTGTATTGTGTGCAAACTTTGTATATTTTATTTTTAACTTATATTTAGCGTTTTGTCTGGGGCAAATAACTACAATAAAAAGTGGTGATTAAAATGGATTTTGGTACATTTGAAATTTCATACACAATGCGCATGCCCGTAATCTACACCTTGTATGTATGGAAATGTCTCTTTGGCGAGTTTTGAGATATGCCGGAAAATGGAAATCAGTGTAATAGAGGGAGATTTTTTAAATAGAAGCAAGTATAGTTGAAGTATCTTTCAAAGACAATGTACGAGCATAGATCATTCCATAAACCCATGTTTACGCCAACGCATACATTTCTAAAAACCCTTGACTGTGCTTTATTCTTTGAAGTAAATCTGCTCTCGGAAAGCCCACTTGTACTGTATATATTATTTACTCAGGCGGAAACCATTATATTTGCCGTTTGATCCATTCATACGGACTTTTTCTTTATAAGAAATAGTCAATGTATTAAAATTGTGTGCACACTTTTCAGTTAAAGTTTACGAAGATAGCCTGGGCTTAAAAGAGAGAAAAAAAGTAGAGCGGAAGCATTCTGCCAGGCGTAATATAATGCGTTTTTTTTTAATTTCAAAGAACTTAATGCAGACATTTACAAATTCAATTATCTACGTGCTGGGCTGACTGTTTAACAAATTTAACACATAATTGAACCAAAAACAAAATCTATTTCCGTATATGAAATTTTATTTTCGTGAAAATAGCTATTTATGCATTCCAGCTGCTCCGATAAAACAATGCCTCTCATGGCTATATCAAACGTTTTAATCCTGTCATGAAACTATAAATTGAACTATCGTGCTTAAATCATTTAGACAGGATTGTGCTCATCATCACGAAAGCAAAGAGGCGCTATGTATAAGTTAGTGTTTATTAAGTCAAATTTTAACAATTAAGAAACCCTAAGGGAGCGAGCGGTAGCCGGACACGATTGTATGTTGCACTATCCCCCGAAACCTAAAATAACTATACTCTTCTGGGGGCGTTGGTCATATTGATTATCCAGTACCAATGATAAAACTCTCAAATACATACATACACGCACGCACGCACGCACGCACACACACACATACAACACTTTGTTCAAAGACTGGAACATCAGCTAGCTGTCGACGCGTTAAGAACGGGGAAAAAGAAAATAAGGAAGTTGATTGTACTAAACCCTTGAATGAAGTACTGATAAGTTTGTAATATCCGTCATATGATATATGTATGTTATAATGAAACACATTGTACTTGTATGAAATATTTAAAAAAAAACATGTACACTACGGCACGCATGCTTTCCGTAAATAAATTGGTTGATAATCCAAGCACACATGTGCTTGCTTGTACGACTTTAGCGTCACACGTCAAGGAAAGAACCACAGCACACAAATATCTATATAGTAGAAGCACATCTATATAAAGAACTGGAAACGTGTTTTCAATGTTCGATGTATGAAAATGAAAACGAAATATGTAACAGTAAGACTGAAATCTTAGTTGTGTCGCTTCATGTGCTTTTGAATATTAGTGTGTGTATATAGCGGTGGTTTAAAGTAAAGCCGACCGAAACAGAGAAAAGCTGTTGCTTTCCACCTATCACAACACTCCTGCTCTGCACGCGATCAAATGCAAAATTTCCTTAAATTTCACACGAGGCAAACGATGATTTCCAAGATTTCATTGTCCGCCTATTTCTATACGATGCAAATCTGGTCAATGATTAAAGGACCCCATATTCCGTTTGTAAAATGATAATATGAAGACAAACAAATGTAAAACGTTTACTGCCGGTATTCATAAAACACACCTCGGCAAACCAGCAATATTTAGTCCATTATTAAAGAAGCGCATGCCATGGGTATTAGTTTTCATTTTTAGCTCTACTGGACAAAGTCTAGCTGATTTTATGCCATGGTGGTTTGTCCGTCCGTCCGCTTCCACTCAAGTGACGTTTTGGGATAAATCGCCAGAACAGAGACCGCATGTGGGCTATTTTGTTTATTATGGGATGCACCCCATGAGTACCATATCTGAACGGTTTTATTAGGCTCTACGCTCCGTATAAATACAAGAAAAATAATCCTGGAAATTAGTCGGTTTGTTTTGACCGTCCGAAAAATAGTATGCAATAAAACCACATGCATTTGGACATCGCACCCCAGAAGTCATTTGGACAATTTTGAGAACCCCAGAAAGCTTTTGAAGAATGAAATTTAAAGCATTTCCTCCCTTTGTTTGAGGTAGTCCGTCAGACCTTAAAATTTTCCTTGAGAACATCAGGTCGCAATTTTCATTTGACGTCGATGAAACTTCCTGATAAGGATCCCTGCAATTTGTGGATCTTCCCTCTTGTTTTTGGGGTCAGTGGGTCAAAGGTCAATGTCACAGTGACCTCCGATAGCAATTACTTGATAACACTCTACAGGTCACAATTTTCTTTCAACTTTCATCAAACTTGCTCATAAGGTTTCCTGAAACATGTTGATCCCTTTTGTATTTGGGTTCAGTTGGTCAAAGGTAAAGGTCACAGTGATCTCCGATAGCGTTTACTTGATAACCCACTACAGGTCACAGTTTTCTTTCAACTTTCATCAAACTTGCTCTGATGGTTTCCTGTAACATGTAGATGATCCCTATTATTTTTAGAGTCAGGTGGTCAAGGTCACAGTGACCTCCGTTAGATTTTCCTTGATTGAAACGAGATAATAGATACTTAAAAATGTCCCTTAAAGGAGTCGTCTCATTCTAAAAAGATTCAGTCGAAAACACAAGTACCCACAGGGAAAATATATATGACATCAGACGGTATCAAGTGGTATTTCCAGTAATTGAGACAATGGAAGTAACCACAAAAAGAAAATGCAACCAAACAGGGTTTCGGTATGAATTGGTTCATTTCCGCATCAGCTTCAGTCCATGAGCACACGGCATTTCACACAAATGTCCTAACATGAATAAATGTCCTACCTGAATAAGGTACTCATAACAGCACCCAAATATTTACGACAAATGCTTTAATATTTTCGAAAAATATGCGTGTACTTGAATTAGCCATGCCGAAGCTATGCTAATAAATACTCTGAGCTGCAGCTTATCGACGTTGTCTATAAAAAGCCAAACATGGAACATACGTTAACCGACTACCGGTGCTCGGGCTATATACGCTGCTTGTTTATTAGTTTACTTTAAGAACTCATCTATATCACCCAATGCTTTGAGATGTAAATGTTTAATGTCCAATGACAGTATTTTTCTTGTAATATCAGTAAGTTCACATGTACTTAGCATATGATTTTTTTTTGCACAAGGAGCCGCGCTACATGGAAACTTGTTAACTCTCGGTCCAATGTGTTATCATGTCTACGACGTCTGGTAAAGATTACATTCTTTTTTTTTCGCTGAAAAGTTTGCACTTTTACAAATACGTTTTATCAATATATCATTATTTTCCCGTGAAAAATTTAAATTTGTCAGCATCTTAATTTGATTTTATTTTGTATCATAAAACAAAGCGAGCACGAAACAGAAAACATTTACTGAATTAAAACTTGATCACCCTTGCTCCTTGTTATAGTAGATAGCAAGTTGCAAAACCTTAATGTCCTCTTTTTCAACTATGCACATAGTGCAGTGTCGGCAGCGTACCTAAACATAACTCAGTAAAGAAAAGAGCCACAATAATCTAGGACTATAAAGAGTGATAGGCCAGAAGAATTTAGGACTATTAATACAGATAGGTAAATATGAACGAAAAAAGTTGCCTTTTTAGGACTTTGCTTAACTCATAATTACAATGTATTACAACTGAGGCCCACTGAGATCACGACCGTACCTCCTCATATGACACCAGTACTGGTTTTACCAGGAAGCGGACTTGAGAGTGACTCGATAAGCTTCAAACTGTCTTCACAATCGAGCTAAAATAAATAAGTATCAACTAACTAAATCACACCCGCCTTTATGAACCTGTCTATATTTAACTACATGTATTTACTTTCACTTTTCCGTCGGTCTTTTTAGACAAGTATAATACATGGCTATCTGATTAGTTAAGTATTTAATGTGGCAAATATTTTCATTGTGATGAGTTATAGTGTCTGCGACCATTACAACAGTTTACAAATGTTAGAATCACTAGAATCACTAAACGATTTATTTCATTGTATTAAAAGCACCAAACCCTTAATGCAGTAAGATGTATTCAGCTTTTTGACTGGCTAAGCTACGTCCGAGTTTGACAAACCCCCAACAGCTGTCAATTCCCCTTACACGAACGATACGAACGAACTACTAATGAATTTATGATGTAAAGATTCTAATTTCAAATTATAGAATTGATGAACATTATCATATCAGAAACACAGATTTTGTAGATATACCTGACTGTCGTAGAACTTTATTGGTTTGCTTGCAAGAATTACATATGAATGATTGTGGGCTGCTGTATTTAGGCAAAATCAAAAGTTTGCACGATCTTGTAAAAACTTGATATTGATAATAATCAATATATTAAGAAAAAGTCTTACATGCGTAAGACAATGCAGTGACTGGCTCGTTATTCTAGTTTAATTCATATAATATTCATTTTGTAAATTCGGGTATTACAATATCACACTTCCGCGCAGACGACATTTCATATGATAAGATTCCTCGGAATAAAAGGTTAATATCGATGATACGCGCAATATGTTTTAGTCAATTTTCATATATCCAATTAACCATATTTCTGGAATTTTGCAGAGCCATATATTTAGTGATCATTGGTCTTTTGCACCAAACTCTTTCGAAAAATCATCCGAACAGTGTGATATTTGTAGCAGATGACCTGGGCATAGGGGATGTTAGTTATTACGGTAACACAACCAGTTAGCCAGGGATGGGACTAACTGACAAACGCATGTGTACCACGAGCCGGGCTGCACTCCTCATCGGTCGATTCAAGCCAGGTAATATATTTGTTATGCTTATACAGTGCCATAAATTTCAACATAGGAAACTTAAAAAGGGTTTTGTTGTCATATTAGAATAACTATTATGACCTTGTTTATTTACTTTTTACACGTGTGTTCCGAATTACCTAACCAATGGTAGTGTCTATGATTATAATTTCATTTCACTGCATGAGTTCTTGTTACATTACTGCTCTGATGAAGTCCATGCTGTCAGATATCGACCGCGTACAGGTACGGAAACTGTATGTGTGTGTATCCAGGGCTTGAATCCACGTGGTCGTTTCATCTTGTATTTTTTGCATTTCAAATTTGGCGGCCGGCTAATTTGACGCCACTGAGTTAAAGCCATGCATGAAAACGTTATACGTCTACATATTATTTAAAACGTTATGTATAATGTAATAACAATGTGTTCGTTGTAAAAAAAAAAACATATACATGTGTATCACTTTTTACATTCAGTTTTCACTCTCTACCATGTTGACAAACATGCATCATCACACACAAATAATCAAGAATACAATAAGACTGCTAGATCATGCTGTATGACCTATTATTAAGTATATAATAAAAAGGTTATTGAACTTGTATGGCGAAATATTACTTGAAACTCGTTGATATGGCGGGAACAACTCGCAAGCTCTTAGTTCCCGCCAAATCAACTCGTTCCAAGTAATAGTTCACCATACAAGTTCAATAACCTATAGCATCTGACCAACAGAAGAATTATCCCGTTAGATCGGATCATAATTTAGAAACAAAACGTATCACACAACTAATCAACAATGCCTTAAGTCTATACATTCTGTAGAAAGTCAGTTAACATTGAAGAAAATAATGTGGTTACCATGGTAACAAAAACTCTTGTAATTTTCCCTTCTGTTCTTGCATTAACAGAAAATAATACGAAAATCCAGAGAGACATAAATTATGGAGCTTTGATAGTCAAAAGCATATATTTATTCGAGAATATTTGTAATACATTGCTTACGTTCGAAATAGGAAAATATTACGCTATTACTAGATTTTCTCTTGAAAACCTTGCGGCGATAGAAAATATTTTAAAGGCCCTTAACCATACAGCTTTAACTGCTAGAACTCGCTTTTATTTGCTTTAATAATTTAACGTATGCCTCGCACTAACATTGGCATTCTTTAAGATAAACATTTTATTCTTTTACAATATTTCTGTAAAGAGACTTTTCACAAGTGTGTTAAATTTCTGAGATCTATTTTTCCAGATGCAGAGCGCGCTCGAGAAGCATTACTGAGGTTGTGATTAGGTAACTGCAAAATTAGACGTACAGAAGTATGTTGCGACTTAAATAAATTTACAAGCAAAATAGTCATATTTCGAACGTTTCCCGGAAGAAATATGACCTGTGAGTGATGATGATAAGTGATATAATAGTTGTGCCTATCAGACTGGTCTCCCGGTAACTTAGAATGCCTCTCTTGTGCTACATTTGCGCCAACTGTTAGAATCTTGGAGCAGGTATCCTAAAACTGATAGTCAAACATGTTCGAGGGGACAAAAACTCATAGTTGAGTTAGTTTGAGCGAAATTTAACAGGTTCGAGGGAACTAAAACTGATTGTCGAACAGGATCGGGGGAACTAAAATCAATTGTCGAACAGGTTTGAGGGAACTAAAACTGATATGTCAAGTTTTACCCCACCGTCACAAGGGAAAAAGGAACATCTGTTATATTGTCGTGCATACTACATATGCGATTGCAATGTATAATAACCGAACAATGGAATCATTATAACTCACAGTGGCAGCTAGCTGCAGATCATGATCAACCTTCTTCTATTCAGTATAATCATGATCTGCATTGCTGGCTAATCAGTCAGTAAAATTCGACTTTCAACAATTACAGAAATGTACTTTTTCGGCCCAGATAGACTGTCAAAAGTCCAACTCTGAAATTCAATAGAGTGAGGCTGAGCTTCTGATAAAACTGTGGTCTTCAATACGAATCCTTCATTGAGTATAAAAATGCCAATTCTAAGAGTGCGTTCACAAACGAATTTCAGTAAGAATTTTTACTGTGAAATCACATCTTATATCTGTTAGTCATGATTTATTACTTTGATAATAATAAAAGATCATTTCAAACGAAAATGCTGTTTGGAAACCAATAGCCGGGTCCCCTCTGGACGAATATTCCCATATCCAAACCACTCACACATAATGGATACTTCGCAAGTGTCCAATTATGTCCAATATACAATGACATTGCTACGGAAGCCGTGTTGTTCACAATTGTAAAGCAACTAAAAACAATGCATGCTATTTTCTTTGTTTAAGCAGGGTCTGGGTCGAATACCGAATCGCTGGAATCTGGAATTACATGCCCAAACGGTACAATTGTGAAATATAACAACATTTTATGCACTTAACATTGGTTTGCGCTTATATGAGGAGGGGTGTTCCTCGCGTGTGATTGGAGCACAGTAAGAGAATTCGACTTTATTCACATTCGTCAAAACAATCCATAATCTGTCCCGGAAATTAGACTTACATTTTCACAGGGTTGGAAAATTAGGCAAAGCTGAAGTTTAAGTTTGTCTAAATCCTCCGAGTCCCCGCCGCCCCCAGTGCAGGAAAACAACAGTAAGTGCATTACTGTCAAAATTCATACATTTTGTCTTGAAATTAAGAAAAAATTAAGACCCATCCACATTTTACATTTTATTATGTACAACAAAATATTTCATTATGTACAACAACAAAATAGCACTACTAGCTTTAGTACTTGTTAATGTTTTCAATATAACATATACAGTCAAACCTGTTTTGTATACAGCAAAACCTATGAACAAAGACCACTGGCCGGAAGAAGTAAATGTGGTCTTTGTTGACAGGTTGTCTATATTTACAGGTGTTTCAATAAAATCTAAACAGAGAAAAAAAAATTTTCTAGCTGGTCTATATATGATTGTGTTTTTTTATCGGGTGTGGTCTGCTGTATTTAAAGAATTTACTCATCCGTTTTTTAATGCCGAAAACAGTGTAACAGTTAAAGTATTAATTATAGCCATATGTTTTTGATGTGTTCCAAAAACTATAATTAATGTAATGGCATAAAATGCAATGTGGAATCATTGTGTAAAGAAATTGAGCGAACCTACAGTTAAGCTATACTATTAAAATGTATTTTCGTTCAAATTGACCGTCATATCGTCATTCCTGCAGTCGCGTTTGAAACGAGAATACATGTTCTAAAAAACAGCACAGAACTGTTCCAAAATTGTTGGGAAAGGACATGGGGGGGGGGGGGGGGGAAATACGGGAAAGTCAGGGGGGGTCCGTAAGAATTTGGACACTGACGTCAAAGTTTCTTAACAAACCTTTAATAAATCGATACATGATCTAATTCTACAAGATATTTGTTTTGGTGTAATATTAAAATATCATGTAATGTAAATCTTAAATGATATTGTACATTTCTACATGATATTGTAAATGACACAAGTAGATAAACCGATTCGTTAGTGTAATTACACTCATACTTTAATAAAAAAGAGAAAAGCATACCACGTTCAATGTCAGCAATGTGGAATCAACTACATGTGTAAAGATGGAATGGGGGACTTTTGAGCGAACTTCGGGTTTTTTTACAGTTACTTATGTATACGCCGTATACTTATTAAAACATGTATTGCCTTTCGTTTTAAACAATTAACACGTCAACTAATATACAACATTTAAAGAACTGTTCCAATAATATTTGTTAAAGTAAAAATGGATTTTTTTAACAACATTTTGTTTTGGTTTGTATAAAGGACATTATTTTTTTTTTTTTTTTTTTTTTTTTTTTTTTTTTTTTTTTTTTTTTTTTAAATTTTAATTTTTACTTTTAACATTAAATACCTTATGAAAAAGGTATAAACGTCCTACCACTGAATTTTGACACTAGGACCTGAGGTAGGGGGGGGGGGGGGGGGGGGGGGGGGGGGGGGGGGGTAACAATTTACTTATACAAATCACACTTTAATCTCCCTTTTTAACAAAAAAAACCCCAAAAAAAAAAAAAGGAATTTTTTAAAATCGATACATGATCTAAATTCTACAAGATATTTTACAGTTCCTTATTGGTGAGTGGGGGGGGGGCCCCCCCCCCCGCTTAAAGAAAAGTGTCAATATTAAAATATCATGTAATGTAAAAGTCTCATGGTAAATAGATATTGTACATTTTACATACTATGACTATTTTTAATGTAAATGAGACAATTAGATAAATCCTTTGATTCGTTAGTGTTCTTAGCACTGATACGGTTATTGATACAAAAAATGCAGCAAAAGTAAAGTTCATTTATTAAGCAAAGAAGACATGTACCACAAACACTGTTCAATCGGTTCAATCCGCAAGCAGAGATGTTGTTTTTAAACACGTTTAAAGTGTCTAAAGTAGCATGTCTATAGTCAAAAGTTGAAAGTTAAATTAAAAGTCAAACCCCGTAGCGACTCTGGCCTCCAAGGCCCATGATGTTTGTCATATTTTCTATTCTGTTGTACTTTCACTTTTATATTCAGCGGAATATAAAAGTGCAAGTACAACAGAATAGAAAATACACACAGTAGAAAAAAACAGGTGGACTTTTCGGGATTCGAACGATTATGCGACTATGGGCCACGAATGCTAACCACGGAGCAGTTGCTTAATCTATTGAGCAAAGTTTCATAATTAAAATTATAAATGATCCAAGTCTGAAGTAGAAACTTGTTAACAAAAAAAGACGTCACTGTCAAAATATAGCAGACCCGGGGTAATCGTAATCAGTAATCAGCTGTAATTATTACACATTTTTTAAGTGATCAGATGTAATGATTACTTTTCTAAAATTGATTACAATAACGGTAATGTAATCATTACTCATAAAAAGTTAACCTGTAATCGTGGTTTAGTACACAAACATCGTTATAGAGTAAACAGAGTAAATTATACAGTTCTGCTATTCTATTAGTAAATTCATTTTTTATATTTGAGTAAACTTGAAGTGATAATCGGATTTTAAAACATATTGAATATTGTTAAATTATGTTTTTCTGATTCGGTTGCAGTGAACTAGTCGCAAAATGAATTTATTTTCAAACATAAAGTGATGATACCTGTAATAATGTATCATATTATACAGAAGTCATGGATAATCATCGTATATATGATCATCAAGCAGTTCAGTATTTTATAACTGTTACAGTTCGTTACATGTCAAAATAATATGTTTTATGACGGTAACAGTATTGATTTTGTCTTCTCCGTTTCCCATGAAATACTCGAAAAAATGAATTTATGTTTAAAGATAAAGTGATGATGCCTGTGATCATGTATAGATAATCATCGTTTATCTGATCATCCAGCAGTTCAATACTTTACAATTTTTATATTTCGTATAGCGAGTATTTTCGTGTAGAAGAAGAAAAACTGTTTTTTCTTCTTTTTCATTAATCACATTAGATAAAAACACTTGGATTCTACGTTCTATACTAAAATTATAAGGGGAACTTCAACTTTATGATTTTTCTTTTCGTTCTATACTAAAATACAGCCTTTCTCTACAGTTCAAATAACTTTTGCCCATTCAAATCTTGCTGGAAATTACTTTTTCGTAGAGAACTGTATAAACCTATACTCAAAGCTTTTGCTATCTACAGAGAATAACGCATCCTGATCTATAACATACTGAAAAGCAGCTGCTTCCTGTCCACCTCCTTCATACAGCTCTCTACTAAGGTAACCTTCCTCTGCATCTCGTGCAATATTAATAGCTGAAGCATCCACTGATACACTGTAACGTATAGCAGGAAGACTGTCAACAAACTTTCGCCATGTTGTCACGCCCATTCTTACTCCGAAAAGACCTATGAACTTTAGATGCTTCATCTCAGACGGGCGTGCGATAATATTGTCAGTTAATGTAAAAATACTCAAACAGAGTTTACGGAGTTGGTGCAGTGACGGCAGCAGCTTTATAAGCTTCTTTGTAATTGCTTCATTGTCATTAGCAAACGGGTCACTTTCCAAATCAAGGATCTCCAGCTTATAGGCTGTCAATAGAATATCAAACTCTTGTCCTAAGTCAGTGTTAAATATAATATGATGTTTCGAAAATTTTAGATGTGAAAGATCAGCCGACATAATATCGAAAGTTGGAGGGAGTTTAAGACTCCGAAGCTTTTTGATCTTGGATAAATCTAAATAATGTATGTCCCAGCAGTCACAGTCTATGTCGAGCAATATATGTTCAAGATGTTCAGTGTTAGATAGGAATGAACCTAGTGAACAAATCTGCTCATGTGATACAGGGGGACCAGAAATAGTTAATGCCACTAGGCGAGACATAGATGGCAAGCGACTAATCAACGTATCACAAATAGGACGCAGTTCATGAAAACTTTCTGATAATGCTACAGCAACGGATTGTAATGTTGAAACGTTTGCTTTTAACATGTTACTAATACACTGCACACTTTCACTATTTATCAACTCCTTTTGATTAAAAGTTGTGATATGTATCTTAAAAGCTGCAAGCTGACGACTGTTTGATAGATAACTTAATATACTATGCATTGTCTCAGCATTGATGTGTACACTTTGGAGCCTTTTTGGAAGGCCTAGAGAAATAACAGATATAGACGCAATTGACTTTTTATCACAATACTGAATGAAACGGTCGCAGTTTTCTTTTACGTCTGTGTCAATCTGAACATCACCTAATTGAAATCGCGGATCATAGTTTAAGCTTCGTGCTAGTACTTCATGTATACAACTGAAAACAAACTCCTGAATATTTGAAAGTAGAACATGATGTTTAAATATATATATTGGAGATTTTCTCCACTTGAGTACACGTTTGTCATCCCTCACGATATTGTTCACGTACTCGGAAATATATGTAGCCAGACGTGGCTCTAAACCGCTAAGCATAATCAATACATTTTCATTGTCTAAAATATCGTCAACTGTCATACATTTTAAGTATTTAGCAACAAATTGATTACTTCTGTTTGGTATATCAGCGTTCTTTAACATGGTCTGGGCATGTATGGCAATGTACACTGCAGCTAAAAATTCCTGTACAGATTTGTGAACAAACGAATATATCGAACACGAGCTTTGGCTTGCTGCCAAATTTTCTTTTTTATCTTCGGATAAAATACCAAGTTTCAAACAACAGATTTTTGTGCAATCAGGTATTTTGAAACGCTGAAATGATGAGCTGTCAAAAGATATAGACTCTTCCTTTTCATTGTTAAACAATGTTTCATACGCTAACCGTGACACGCTCTCAATGAGATTTAAGTTAGTATTGCATGCTTCAATATTATCTAAATACTCAGGTAGTTTCACATTTCTTTTTGAAAGTTTCCTCCTTTTTACAAATGCAGGATCGTTTTGGATTTTTCCGGAATTCCATTTAAAGAACAGTTCCAGCATGGCACTGTAGATAGCACATCTAGATGTCCCAGTAAGTTTTCCATCAAACCAGAGACAAATCAATTGCTGAAGCATTATTGGTGTGCGCTTTATATCTGACACAGGGATATTTTCAATTTGGTTTTTACAGTCGCTCGCAAGCTTGTTTCCCCCAAAAATGTCATTTAATATAGACACAGTCTTTTCTATCAAATTCTCTGTAGCAATTTTATCAAACGGCTTTAATTTGACTTTAAGTTGTATTTCGCTATCAGTTATTTGCAGGGTTTCAAGTTTCCAAGGTCTGGAAGTTGTGATGACGGTATAATTCTTCAAATGCTCTTGTATTGGAAGACCTACTGTCTGAAAAGGTGATGGAACAACTGTCTGAAAAGGTGATGGCTCCATTGTTGGTGGGGTCCATTCATCGAGCCCATCGAGTATTATTAAACAGGTTCTCGATTCGTTATTAAGAATTTCCTCTAGAACAGGTCGTTCATATATTGTATACAGCATTTCTCGGATACTTGTCTTACCTGAAGTGTGACTAAGAGAAATGTGAAACAAAAACTCATATTTTCCCATTTCTTCGATTCCACCGAATTCATCTTTATTTGCTAGCTGTTCAGAATGCGCTAGACACCAACAGTTTACCAAATTCTTACATAAGGTACTTTTCCCTGAACCAGCTTCTCCTACGACATAAATTGATTCAATAGGCCGTCCTTCTTTCATAAACAGTTCTTTCATTGATGAAATTTCTGTTTCCTCTGATAGTTTAGCACCGGTTTTGGAAACTGGGTTGTTTCTTTCAGTGACCATCGGAGGTGTAATGTAAACATTTCTAAATTCTGTACGGTTACTCCTGTGATTCAGTGGCAATATTGATACTTTCAACAGCTTTTCTTTGTAAAATTTAATCAACTCACTCTGGAATTCTGAAATAAGAGGATCACAATGACCATTAACAACTCACCCGAGTCTCATTATAACTTATAAATTATATTTGACCATACGTGGATATTATAGTTCGACAGAAAATTCATTCTAATTCACGATATAGAATTATCTCAAGAAATACTATTGCTGATTTGCGTATAGTATTTACTCTTTAGTACATACACAATGTAATACATTTATATTGCAAATGCAGATTTTTCCATTCTTTATAAACACTGACATAAAATGGAGAACTTTCAAACCTATAACAAATCAGGTTTGTTTTCAATCAACATCTTTCGAAACAATAATTTATTAAAGGATCCGCAAAGAATCTGCTGTTACGTCTTTTGAACAAAGTGAATTTGATATGCTGAGAAGGTTTACATGTATTTAATTTTTTCTAACAAACTTGGGTAGGATAATATATGGAGCATTTTGTGAAAGTGTTTAGGATTTGGGTTTCTAAGATTTTCAAGGTTTCGATATAGTCAGAGGAAAAAAAGTTGTTTTACTCTCTGGCGGCAAATGTTCTTCATTTGAATATAATCACGTGAACATATTTAAAGATGTTAGGCCATGATACTTCTGATCATGTTTTGTGAGTTTCCGTGCGGTCGTTTAAGTTGTCCTAAGCTAAATGTGGACTACGTACGAAGGCACATCCAGCGAACATAAAGATCAGCTCTTTGTGCTCAGAGAAGCTAAAATCGATATTGCTGTTACTGAAGTATTTATACTGTGTTTTAAATTGACAAACACGGTATCTAATTTTTTTTAACTTACTTACAAAATGAACTGTGACATTTTAATAATTCGGACTATACAATGTATCTGTACATAAAATGAAAATCCGTTACCTAACTTATTTTGTACAAAGGCACGTCTTTCTTCATGTGACGATTGTGCTGACTTTAGGTTTTCCAGTTCTGCTTTAAACTTAGAAATGTCCTAAAAACAAATTGCAAAATTTAAATCATGCATTGTTTCAAGCAGACGTGACAAAAGTATGTTGTAGGATTTTACCACATAAAGAGACATGTTCGGTAGCAGGGCTCGAACCAATGACCTCAATCTATGTGAAGTTACAGTGATTGCAACAAAGTAGTGTACACAAATTTACTTAAAGTGATGTACACCTATCTATTTTAGCTAAGAAATGGTCTTACTCAACGGGCCATGTTTCGTTGAGTATATAATATATACTTTGGATCATCAAAATACTCGACGATTCCTAGTGAATATATTACTCGTTGTTCAATGAATAAACACGCCCCCGAAGGTTCAGATTTCTTATGTTCGTTTAGTGTTTCCAGATACTTATTTTCTAAAACTGAACTCTGATTGTCTATAACATGCAGGCAACCGAGTATAATCAATATTTCCCGGTCGTATAAATACAGTGCAGCTATCGGTTATCAATTACTTAAAGTGATAAGTAGTTTTAACAGATATTTCATGTCATCCTCAAGGTTTCAATACAAACTACAAGAAGGCCAAGATGGCCCTATATCGCACACCTGGCTACCATTGGGTATCATAAAAACTCACCAATCGCGGTCATGATTTGAACAGTATCCGTAGAGGTCCACTACACAATGCTACATTCAAAATATATAAGCTTGAGGCTTTGTGGTTTAAGACAAGATAATTATCCTTATATCAAGCCTATATACAGTCAAGTGAAACATCCGGGTAGGGTCAGTCAAGTAGAAGTCCATTACGCAATGCTATCTTAGCTTTATGCAGTGTGGTTTCAGAGAAGTAGATATTTTTGTGTTTCCTATATAAGCCTATGGAAAGTCAAGCGACCCTCGGTAAGGGTTAATTTTTATCCAGAGGTCATGATTTGAACACTCTTGGTAGAAGTCCTCAGAGAAGAGTTTTAAAGTGTTTCCTATACACCATAGGTCTATGTTATATCAAGTGCGGGGTCAGTTTTGACCTGGAGGTCATGATCTTGGTAAAAAAAATCACTAGGCAATACTACATTTCTAATTTTCTAAGATCAAGGCCTTGTGGTTCACAGAAGAAGAATTCGAAAGTTTTTTCTGTCTGTTGCCATAGCAGCCATCGTTCTATATGAAATGAAATTATTTTAGCACCTGTGATTGGGATCCATGCAAGGGACACCCCTGCAAAGTTTCATCAATATTGGCCCAGTAGTTTCAGAGGAAATGTCGTTTGAAGGAAATGGTGAACGGACGAACATACGGATGACTTTGGCACTTTATGTCAGGTGAACTCAAACGTAAATGAACTAGTTTATGTTTTACAATGTATATGATAAATCCTATAATAATTTTACAGTACCCAAAGGGTGTTTGTTTGTCTAACAATTACCTATGAATAAAAGCTATCAGAATGAGACATATGAATGATACTATGACCATAAACATCATCAATAAGCTAATAGGACAAAGTATAAAATTACCTCGTTGTGTTTTTTAATTTGTTCTTCATGTTTTGATACGACATATTCTAATGCAGATACTCTTTGCTCCAATTGTCCTACATCTTCTTTAGTCGATAGATTATCTACAGTTTCCTTTGTTTTTCTTTCAGATTCCTCAATCTTTTCCTCAAGTTCTCTCTGTCTAGTTTTTACTGCTTCAAAAGAAGCATTGAAGACTTCAGCTTCACATTTTGTTGTTATAATGAAATTTTCCTTCTCGAGCTGTTAATGAAGAACACATCTTATAAAATAAGGTACATGTATTAGCATGTATAAGCATCCATAGCATAAGCAAAACATAAAAATGAGTAAACTCATTTATTTTAAATGTATAGTTTAATAATACAATCCGGCCAAATAGACAAGCTTTTCATACTTTGAAAATTGGAACTCTTTTTTTAAAATCACTTCAAATTTTTCTATTTAATGTGAATGTGGAGACTGAACTCATTTTTGTATGACCGGTTATGAAATCTTACATCGTTGCGCTGGCTCTACCCCCAGACAAAAAGCGCTATATACAAATAATAAGCGTCCAGATATGGTGTACCAGTCTTACCCTTTGAATTTAAACCATGTGACTAGTATAGTCTACTGTCAACATGTACAGAATAACACACATCCTACATAGTGCACTGGTATTTCGGTGAATTTAAACGTCCTAATGGTGATTATTGGTACCATCATAATAGAAATATGGAAGTCCTCAACATAAATGTAAATCCGTCTACACCTTAAATGTTAAAATTTTGACCCCGACTCTACTGTTCACTGAATCAGGGATCGTATATACAGCCGTTAATATAACAAATCCTGACCGAATCAAGATTACATAGCACTGTCCAAATACAGCTTAAATATCAGAACATCACATTTATTTTAAAACATCAAAAAACATACAGTTTAGCGGATATGATCATATTATCCGCCATAAACACACATGTTTGTATATATGAACAAAGCATGGCTAAATTCTCAAACAAAATATATAGAAAAGGGGGTCGCACAACTATAAGACAATCTTAGAAAATCTGTAAAAAAAAATCGGTAAAACTTTTTGCAAATTTATCCTTTCATTTACACTAAAACTCTTCGTTTATTTGCTGTGCATTATTTGTACTTTGCCTAAAATATTAATCAAACAAAACGTTCATCAAAAAACATAGTTCTGTGGGGGGGATTGTTTTGTTTAAATACGGGTAAAAGTAGATTATTTGAAGAGGGGAATGGGGCCAAAATTCGGCCCCAAAAACACTGAAATGAAGGCCCGATTTGTCAGACATTGACATTTTTTTTTCGGCAATTTTATTGGTTAAATGAAAATGTTAAGTCCTGCAAATAGTGTAGTTCAAGCCATTCAGGTTTGAAATTGTGTATCTCATAAACAGCTAGACGTTTCCTCTAAATTACCTCATTTTCATTTTACAACAAATGTCTGTTACCTCTTGCAAGTTTATCACAGCTGTCTGGGCATCCGGTCTGCTATTCAGTTCCTTGCCATCTTGCAGAACAGCTATCATATCCGTTATAATAGATTTCACGTCAACATCATCTACCTCCATGGTGCTGGAGTGGAAGAGTCTATTTCTGTAGTCTTTAACCTGTAATAGGAAATAAATATGTTTGTTACATGTATTCACATAAATTACCAGATAATTAACGTATTTACGGGTTTAAATGAAACACCATTATAAACAATGCAAATTATGTTTGAATTAGTATTTGGTTTTTGGTTTAAGAACTCCCCGAGTGTTTTGTCCCTGTAAAACTTGATTATATTTCACGGTGAATCTTCTCTTGAAGAACATGAATGATAGTTTATTTCGTGAATATTACAAAACGTTTAACTTTGTAAAAAACTTTCATTCTTAAACTGTAACTGTCACATAAGTCCATTATACAGAAGAAAAGTCAAAGCAGAGATTTCAATTAATAATATAATTAAGCTATTCTTTGATCTTTTAGCTAATAATGATACATTCAATTAAGAATATTTGACATTTTATTAAAACCAGCCGTATTCCCTAAGATCAAGTTATTACAGCTTGAAATCTATATTTTCTGTAACGTTGAATACATACTCACTAAAGAAACAATCATATCAAATGTTGTACCCGTCAGCTGCTTGTTTATAAAGATATATTAACATTCTTAGTTAAAAGCCCAGCTATAGCACTGTATGCTCCGTTTAAAGACACAGTTATCGTAATATGGAATTTACATATTAACTAATAGTTACCTTAGAAAATACGTCTCTTCCTATAATGATGCACTGGATGTGATCATGAAACTCTTTATTGTTTGAAATCAAGTATAGTAAACCGGTACAGTCAGTTTCCGCTGCTGATGACTTCTGGTCATATCCGGGAGCGTTGATAAAACATTTAGCAATGGACCAATGATCTGTGCTCCATTTCTGAATATCTGTATTCCTCCAGTAAGGGGCTGGTGGCGTGGATCCATGCAACTGGATTATCTTGTCGTATATGGCACCGCAAACTTTGTTTGGACAAGGCATTTTACCAGCCGGGTACCAGCAGTTGCAGTTAATTTGACCTAAGGGACATTGCTTGTTCCCGACTTTCTGATGGTCTGGCATTAAGTCCCTCAAACTGCAATGTCCACATGTCACGGTAGATAGCTTCTTCTGCTGTTTGATTTGATCTAAGATGTCGGCATGTTGTTGTTTAGCGATTTCTTCACAGAACGGCTGCAATCCTTCTTTCACGTACTTCAAACCGAGCCCTGCCTGTACCCAGTTCCTATACTTCTTCTTCTCTAACTGTGACTGATGCGGCATTCTCATTTCTGATTGAAAGATAAAACTGTTACAAATAACAAGTATGAAAATCTACATGGTTTGCTCTAACTGTGTTTATACAATTCTCTGACCTATTCGAAGGTGCAGATGTAAGTATGTGTACAATCATAGGTACAGAAAGTTGTATTGAATTGTTATGTAAGTTTGAGGAAAAACCTTAGGCAGTAGATAAACTTGAAGTAGCTTCTAATAATTTAAAGTCAACTTATTCATCATATTCATTGCTGGTCCCAAATAGTGACACTTTTCACTTTACATTCAGTACCCTATTTATAATGAAGTAGCACAATGTCAGTCTGTTACGTTACTATAATTCTATTTTACGATCACTCAAACGTTTTGGCTACAGCGTGCCTTCATCAGGGAATATAATAAAACAAGAGGGCTATGATGGCCCTATATCGCTCACCTGCATACATGTCCACTTGGCTAATGGGTGTGGTCAATCTTTACCCAAGAGGCATGATTTGAACAAAGAAAATGGAAGACCACAAACAATGTTACATACCAAATAGGTTTTCCTATATACGTCTTTGTACGGACGGACGGACGACGGACGGAATGCGATCCTAATAGCTCACTCTGGCACTTTGTGCCAGGTGAGCTAAAAAGAAATAACGTCATAGTAATACTCTGTTTATGGATGGTTTTACATATTTATCATTTCGTTCACATTAGATTTTACCATTTTAAGCTTTAAGTACTTCTTTTAAACATAAAAATTACCTTACTTGTAAAATCGATTATAATCATGATTTGACAATTACTTTGACAATTACACCATGTAAAGTAGGTTATTTTGCAATACATAGAATTTCTTCAATTTTTTGTTTTTGTCACTGCTGATAACCAAATTTGTTTTCGTAAATGTCTGAACAAATATTTTATGATCATAAACATGTATTAATTCCTGTGAAAAAGCCTTGCTGTATACTATAGAATGAATTACATGGTTATTGGCACAAGAAAATTGTTTTATGAACAATTTTAATATAGTGTATTGAATAACATGTATAGACAACTACGTGCCTTCTATTATTTATGGTTACTTGATATATGTATTGTTTTACCCACTAATTATAATATAAAATACCGGGTACGAATTTTACGTTGAAATTTAATAGTTAAGATTGATTCCTTTGAATTAAAGAAATTTATTTAAGACCAATCTTTGGATAATATTTTGATAACTTATGCTGACAGTGTCAAAAACTTTTTATATTAGAAACAATTAATGGAGAAAGTCTTGTTTTGGTTTTGACATATTAAAAACCTAAAGTTTAAATGTCTTATACTTCGTCAAAACGAATGTTATTTGATTTCCAAATCCAGTGTATATTTCTGCACCTGACACAATAAATAATAAATGTAACTTTTACCTGAACAGTTAACTTTTCTGCATAATTCAACCAGGACTCACTTCCGCCATCGTAAACAGACATGTATCCAAGGTATACAGATATGAATTGAGTACGCATGCGTTGTGTCGCAGATAAATCAAGGGCGGACCTTTGTTATATCAAATTACTTTAAAACATATTTAAATGTAATGATTCATGTTTTTCAACCAACAGTATTTATATAGGAGACTAAATCAATATTAATGGGGATACTGGCAAAATTGATATTTTACTTACAAAGATAATCGTGTTTCTTTAGTTATTGTGTAACACTGAGATCGTTAGGATTGGATCTGAAATTTCTCAGACAACTAGGTAATAGTTCACATGTACATGTTTTTATGCGTTGAATAAAAATGCTATTGTTGCATTTGCGACGTCTTAGGAGAAACGTTGACGTCTGATTAAAGGTAATATGTGTCAGATATATCTCACAAGACTTTTCCTACTGTCAGTTTTCACTTTAGATGTGAATGCTCAACTTGATGTAATTCTAAAAATGTTACTCATATTTTCAAAGTTTCGCATATCTCTTCCTTGTACTATCATAATAGGGCTTGAATTTTTTTTGTAACCTTCAGTCTTATTCAGTGACATACATTTTCTTATCGTGTTTTTAAAATTCTTTCAGACAGCAGGACAAGTTAAAGGTCCATTACTCAGGCCAAATTGAATTTTCTGGAACTGTAACAGGCGAAATACAGTTTGAAACTGGCTTCTAAAACTTTACAATAGCCGTGGAGTTTGAAATACTGCTGCAAAAAAAAACGAGTGAAGTTTTTGTATTTCCTTAGATTGACCTGGGTGGTCTTTTTGTCATACTTTCACTTTATTGCATGTTGTAAACAGTCAGAAATATACATTGCACATCTTTGGAAGTGAAATTCTTTTAACTATAATTGAAAAAAGGCAAACTGCTAATCGCAATTATGTTTTAGCTGAACTAATTTACAGCCTCCTTCATTTGCAAGAAAACGTTTCTGGAAATTACAAAGTAATATTTGAAAACTGGAAAACCTACTTTCAGTTTTTGTAAATGCAAAATATAATTTATTAATTCATTTGTTAAACTCAAATTTTCAACACAATATGGTCACATTCGATGCCGTATGTCATATTTTCCTTCTGAGAAGACGCCCATTACAATTCCAGATTTAAAAGAAAATTCGATTTGGTCTTAGTAATGGACAAACAAAGAGAAATTGTAGAAATCTTGGTGTTTGACGCTTCCGAAAACTTCCAAAACATACTGAAGCAAAATGGGATTAAATGTTCCATTTGCATTTGGAAACCTTGTAACTTACCACTGCTAAAGCTCTTCAAAAAGTCAAGAGGAAGGTTGCATATCTAAAGTTACACCATGTACCTCCAACAGGTATGCCTGCTCGATGCATGTTAAAAAACAAGAGTTTGTATTTGGAAAATAGAGATGCATTGCACAATTCATGTCTTGATAGCATGATGTTATAAACAGTAAAATAGGAGCTGGTCACTATTCCAGAACTGTAATGGAAACTTTCAACTTAGAGGTGAAAATATTTATAAATGTTTCGAAGAAGGTTCACATAGAGATATGCTTACTTGTTGAAATGTCAAATGCTCGTTTAGAAGAGCTGTATAACTTACATTTGCATTTGTTTTGTATCAATACTAAAAGTTGGGATATAATGGTATTATGATCTTGAAATGATGTTGACCTTGAAATGGAAAGTGTTATATATCAATTTGGTGAACGTCAAAACATCCACAGAGAAGTTAAACATTTCCTTTGTAAAAAAACTGCAAAGGTCTGCTGCTCTGTACAGTAATGTGTAGCAATATTTTATGATAAATTCATTATGAACTACTTTGTTATACAAGTACATGGAATTACTGTGTAAATAATAAATTGTTCTAAGTTAAACAATTCACTTTAACTAAATGAGCAGGGCATAATTCACTTTCTGACTGATCAAATAGGGAAAATTTAAATCTAAATTTACCAAGGTCATGTGTTAGCCAGTGCCTGAATAGATTTAAGATTCATGATTTATTTACTTCAAACCAGAAGGTCATAGACCAATGTGGCAAACTATTTAACAATAATAATTGACAAAACAGTATTAACATTAGCAAAAATTACATAATATTACATTTTCCACAAAGTACATTAGTCCATTAAATAAGACAGTTGGTACTTAAAAGTTTATCGGAATTAATCAACAAAGGGCAATTCATGAGTATATGAAATACGGTCTTAAGAAGAACTAGTTAGTTCTTTTTACTGGAATGAATAAACAAACACGCTATTGAAAAATATTTGCCAGTTAAGAATTATTCTAACAGAAGCGGTTGCTTTTCCTATATAAACATATAGGGAAAAGCCTGTATTTTATTTTACGATAAAATACAGCACGTTTTTCCAAGGACGACGTGCCTTAAATGACGTAACGACGTGACGTATGTAAACAAGCGCGTCCAATCGTATCTCGCGTTTTAAGGTTACAATCATGTACATGTACTACTACGCGTTAAATAAAGTTCGGGATTTTTTTCAAAGAAATAATATATTTTATCGTTGAATAAAAAACAGTCAGTCATTTGGATGCGAAAAATTAAATCACTCGTGCTTCGCACTCGTGATTTGATTACTACGCATCCAAATTCCTGACTATACTTTATTCAACGATAAAATACAGAGAGGCATTTATTATTTCGTAATCAGAAAATATAACAATGATAACACTACTATTTAGTATCTCTCTTGTTGGAACTGAAATAACAAGGGAAGACTAGTGTGTCACGAATAAGACATACATTCTGTATTTAAAAAAAACATCAAGATATAGCAAGGTTCTTTCAACAATAATATATACCCTTGGTCAGGAATAGAAATTACAAGGGAAAGGCGAGTTTATTTCCATAACAAAAAAAAGATAGCAGTTATTACCCAAAGATTTGCTTATACATCTCCCTTTCTCGTTAAGTTATATATAAAGTAAATTATTTATAAAAGCGACGAGCTTCCTTGGCATAATTTGCTAAACATTTTAGATAAGAATATGACATAAAA